>JANAVB010036020.1:3826587-4095399 GCA_029216955.1 Iris pallida | reverse complement strand
TTGGCTTAATTATTTAGATAGCCCAAACACAATTAATTTTACATGTGTGGCCCCTTAATTATTGAATAATTCCAACAATCTCCCACTGGGCCACATATGTAACCTTATAAATGTGTTAACCTTAGTGAGCTCATAAATTGCTATCTTAATCCTTAGGATATATCCTGACAATCTCGTCCATTAACCATATCAACATAGGATCAAAGCGGCCTTCGTCACATATAGTGTAACTAAACCATCAATGGTCACATATACCAATATAGCTAAACGACATAGATCAATCATGGATGTGTAGCATGAAAATTACACGCAATGTGATCAATACATGTCTATTTCCAACTGGTCCTCCTTAACTTTAATGAGATCAATACTTTAACATAATGAAAACAGAATGAACTGAATTTCCATATATCTGATCAGATAAATATCCAAAATACTTTAATACATAAATGTGTCCAAAACCAAATAACACCCAAATACATAAAATACAAACTCCCACTATATTGCCATATTCTTAATTAACACCCATATGAGCAGTATGCTCATGAAAGACCCTGGGTGATAATGCTTTTGTGAGCGGATCCGCTAAAATGGAGTTTGTCCTAATGTGCTATATGAACACTATAACCATTCTGAATTCTTTCCTTCACAACTAGAAACTTTATGTCAATATCATTTGACTTATACAAATTTCTGTTGTTATTGGAATACAGTACTGCTGATTTATTGTCACACCATAGTTTCATGTGGTCTTTCAATACCGTACTGTAGGCGCAGCCTTGTGACAATTTCACAACCATATTCCCTGAATAGATACCCCACAGCATGTTATAAACCTTGCTTTCATTATGGAAGAAATAATGAGTGCATGTTTGACACTCATCCAAAATATATCTCCATTAGTCAGCATAACCTGATGTGGATCTCCTGCTGTGTTAGCATCCAACAAAATCGGAGTCGAAATACCTTATGATCTCCAGAATTATTCCATCTCCTACAAAGAGCATATAATTTCTTGTTTTCTATTAATTACTTAAGTAGTTTGGCTGCTACCCAATGATCCATCCATATATGTTTAAATATCTGCCTAACATCCGAATTATGTACGCAATATCCTGACGTGTACATACTTGTGCATACATTAGACTTTCTACAACTGATCATGAAGGAAAAATCTATTGTATTTTCTTAATTTTAAGGCTAACCTTAGGGCACTTGATAGGAACCGGATTTGTCTCCTTTAACGAGAGGTGTCACCTGGTTTGCACTGAATACTTTAATCAATATACAAAACCAGAAAATTATTCCTAGTCCCACTGAACTTGTGATACACACAATCTTCAACAGTGTTTATCTCAAAACCAAACGAGATAATCACTTGGTAAAACTTTAAGTACCTTCGACGAGAATCCTGCTTGAGTCCATGAATAGATTTTGTCAATATGCAAACCATATTATTTGGGTCTTTCGACACAAAGTTTTCTGCATGCACCATAAATTGTTTCGTCGATGTTACCATTGAGAAACACAATTTTGACATCCATTTAATGTAACTCAAGATCAAAATGTGCAATAAGTGCTGTGATTGTTTTAAAAGTCTTTCAAAGATACCGAAGAGAAAGTCTCTTTAAAATCAATCGTTGACTTTTGAGTAAAGTCACTAGCTGCAAGACGTACTTTATACCTCTCCACATTATCCTTTCGAATTTTTCTTGGTTTTAAATGTCCATTTTCAACCAATGAACTTCGTATCTTTTGGTAATGTGACAAGTTCCTAAACTTTATTGTCTTTTATAGACCTATACTCCTTATTTATTTTCTTAATCCACTTTTAAGAGTTGGAACTTTCCATGGCCCGACGGAAGATGATTGAATCACCTTCCAATATTCCATAGTTTTTCTCACGTTCCTAGAGAAATATGACAATATTATCCGAAATTTTATTTCTCCTTTCTCTTGTGAACCAACTTAACATTACCGGTTATTGAGGTTGTTGAGTTTGTTCCTCAGAAATAATTACCTTATCTTGAATGGGGGTGCCGCTACATTATCTTGTCAAGGTATCTCAACAACGACTTGTGGAGGTGATTCGACATTGTCTTGTTGAGGCTCCGAATTCACTTCTTGATCAATGACATATACAAAATCCTGTACATCGTCAAAAGTGATAGCAGGAATCACAATCGATTCCTCCTCAAAGATAATGTCTTTAACTTTATTTCTCCCCCAAACTCAACATCCTCAAAAAATATTATACTTCTCGTCTTAAAAAAAAATTCATTTATGTGGGACCGTATAATTATTAACCCCTTGATTTGTCAGCATAGCCAATAAAGTAGCTGCTTACAGTTGAACTTTGGTTTGTATTTCCTTTACACATTAATATAGACATTAAAGTCTATAAAGTCAATAAAATCCAAATCTCATCAGACACAAGTCGTTCAACTCTATTTCTAGAGATGTGACCTAAACGCTTATGTCATAATGAGACTAAAAATATTTATTGTTAATTTTGCATTTAGTACCACATGACTCCACTTGCAAGATTTTATTGTAAGATGCAATAGTTTTAAATGAATATAGGTTATCATAAACCTTAAGGGAACCGTTACCAATAATATTTGGATTTAAAGATAGACTAAACTTATTATTTCCAAATGAACAATGATAACCAAATTTGTCCATTAAGGAAACTGAAACTGAATTTCGTCTAAAAGACGGTACAATAAAAGTGTCTATCAAATCCAAATAATAATCGGTTCCTAAAAATAACCTAAAAGGTCATATTGTTATCACTTCTACTGATTTGCCGTCACCCACATAGATGTATCTTTCACCATCAATTGACTTCCGGTAACTCAGACAACCTTGCCTAGAATATTAATGTGGATAGTCCCACCAGAATCTAACTACCATGAGTTTCTTGGTACTAAATCTAAATTAACCTCAGAACAGATCAAATTTAGAAATGTACTTTTCTTTATACGCCATGCGTGGTACTTTGTACATTTCTTCCTTATGTGTCATGTCTTATCACAAAAGAACAACCCTTAGTTTTATATTATTGTTTCTTTTGATCTGGACCCTTAGCAACTACTGTATTCATTTCTTTTTGCCCTTAAAGTTTATCCCATTAAACATGAAAATTAAAATCTTATTGGCAGATATTTTAACAACATTAACTGTAAAGAGGTCACTTTGACGACATCTCAAGATAGTCAAACAAATAACCAAAGCGTAAAATATAGTCAAACAAATTCTACCTAGTACATCATTAATATCTAGTACATCATTAATACCTAGCAACAAAAAAAACAAACATACTCTAACAAATAACCAAAGCGTAAAATATAGTCAAACAAATTCAAATAATGGTGAACCCCATCTCAAGATACCTAGTACATCATTAATATCAAGTCTTTGGACAGTGATATTAACTGCAAGTGGTACTCTTGGTGTAATGAGCAAACGTTGACAATAAGTCATATCAAATAATAAGCCTATCTTTGGATCGGATTATTATTCACATGTAAACCTTACAATTGTCACACATTTATCACTACAAGTATGTGTGCAATTCGGCCAAGTATTAACCTTTCTTTGGGCCGACTAATACCCGCATGAATATACACACACAAACATCCGACATCCCTCATAGACTATATACGCAAAAGAGGTCACTTTGACGACATCTTGTTTCAATGAGCCTACTTAGAATATTAGACAACTATTGCTAGTCACAAAAGGCACCAAAAAATTGAATGTTGACTAAATTTTACAAAACTGAATCATGTCAAATCTTTATGCTCATTTAAATTAAAATAATCAATAATCATCAGATTAGGTTGTACTGAATATATGCATCAAAAGATTACACTAAATATGCTATAAATATTCTACCAAAATTGATCTACTATATTAAAAGCATGTGAATCTTTTGCATGTCTTAAAATATGCATTCCATATTATCACATGTCCAACAATAAGCATATATTCATACATATTTAATATAAAAGAAAATTTATACCGTCATCATCACATGTTTCCATATCTTATTTAGAGATCATTATTGTACAAAAATTATGAATACTATCAATATTTTCTTAAATATGCCGATCAAATCAATGAAAAATTGGCAGCAAACCAATGTACTTGTAAGCAATAAAGAACCATGTATGCAAAAAATAAAATAAATGCAAACTTTAATGCTCGAACAGTTGTTTCCATATGGAGACAACTAGAAGTAGATGTCGAGGTCAGAATAGTTGTACTCTTTATTTTGTGAGCAATAATCCGAGTGTATGTGGCCAGCCCCTTAAGCCATTGCCGAGAATCAGAGTTGTATGTGCAATAATCAGAGTTGATACTTCCCCACCTATTCTACTCCTGCTTATAGTGTCGACAATGTTGTAATTGCAAACAATCGTTATTAAAGAATGTCTTCAGTTACATATGCAAAGTTGCCCTGGCATGTAATATCCTCTTATCTCAATTATATCCAAAAAATATATGCATATCCAGAAAGCAAGAACTAAAACATCCAACATAATTTGGGCTCAATGCATGAATAACTGTGCAATTTTAAAAAAACAAACGTTCATGAGATAGGCACTAGATCGAGATAGATTAAAAGTAGGAATCATATAATAAGATTCTTATGTTTTATCAGTCACAGGCATCCTACCCTTGAGATATTAACATATCCAGTTGGTATTTTCAATATAAAAAGAGACTTGAACCGTGTTAAAATTTTGTTTTGCACCCAAATACGCCTTCAAATTTTAGCCAGTTAAGAACTTAAAAGCGCATATTCCAGGAAGGAGCACCAATATCTGTTTTATTTTATGATGTTGCATCAGAATCAACATTAAACTAGCTTCTAAGACAACAAAAGTTCATCCTTGAATTCAGAAATTCAATATATTTCTTGCAACCGTAGCCAAGAATACTTCAAAATTATCCAGGCTATGACCATGACCATTTCATATTTGGCTAATCACCAAAGACAATGCATGGTCGAAAAATCTTAGGATAAAATTGGACTTTATTATGCATTTACATGTATCACAAATGAATCAGGCCAAGGAACTTGAAATAAATCCGCCAAGAGGCTTAACAGACGCCGATAACTCATTCATAGGTGGGGACCGTTTAGCAAATGGAAAGAGGAAAACTATAATTATGAAAGTGGTGGAAAGTATGACTAGTTTCCATATAGTTGAATATTTGGTAGTTGGAAACTGAGTAGATAACCTGCAGCAACCAAGGAAACTTGTAGGACCCACCAGCAAAGTGGAAACTTCTCCCCATTTTTTCTTCCATCCAAGACTACAAATAGATGGAACTTGTCATCGTGCCTTGTACGAGTGCAACACCAGACTCGTACGGCATCATGCCCCAGCGAGGACGATCGATTCGGGTTAAATCGATGCGAGGACGAGCATTTTCTCGGGTCGTGATATCGACGCGGTGCGAGGACGAGCATTTTCTCGGGTCGGGCCGTGACATCGACGCCATCTACCTCATGGTTATCTTTGTCTAATTTGACAACATGTCAAAACTACTCTACTATCTTCACGAGGGCTTGACAAATCCATTTCATAATGCTAAAAAATAGACTAGAAGAGTATATCGGAGAGAGGGATTCGGTAGGAAATCAAGAGTATAAAGATGGTAATATTAATGACCACTGATGCATGGGTATATTTCGCTAATAGATCCCCAGGACTAGTGACATTTTCTTTATATAAGATCAAATAATTATCGTAATGGCGAGATTGAGAAGTGCATTGATCAAAACATTGAGTAAATAAGAAAAGTGGGCAAAAGTAAGACTCAAAACTCAATTTTGAGATGAATCAATGGCAATACATTAAAAGGCACAATAAAAAACTGCATCATTAGGAAGTTGGAGGTGGCATTAGTTTATAAGACGAAGAAAATTCATCTTGATGTTGACATGTATAGCAAACACCAATAAATGCATTTATTAGGAAAGATTGTATCCAAGTAAGGGTTTAACAAACTGCTATAACCCAGGGACCAAAACGAGTTTGCATTAATCTGAGAAAAAGGCTATAACATTTGCTAATTCTATAAGAGATTGTCCTAAAAAGATCTGAAAAGGATTGATGTACTCGGCACAAAATATTGGGGATGAAAGATTTGTTCTTCACACACACACACACACACACATATATAGATATATATATATATATATATATATATATATATATATATATATATATATATATATATATAGGATGAAAGGTTCGGACATGTATAACAAACACCAATAGATGAACTGATTAAGAGAGTAGTATTTGGGTAAAATTTTGAGTAACAATATGCTATAACCAAGGGTAAACCAAATCAAGTCTGCATCAAAATGTGAAAATGGCTAAAACATTTGCTAATTTTTAACAGATGGTCCTAGAAAAGATCTAAATGAAAGAAAAAGATTGATGTAGTTGGCCCAAAATATTTGTTATGAAAGATATGTTTATATATACACATTGCGTGAAAAAGCTGTAATCAGGTGCGAAGCAAAATTAGCTTAACAGATCAAAGAGACATGTTAAGGAACCACATGGGCCTAAAGGCTAAAAGGAAAGGACTTTACATACACTTGCCAGAGTGTACATATTTTTAAGGAATCCTGTGGGAAATCTCCACAGCAGCACAGCAACACGACTAATTTTAATGAGCGCTCATCACAATTTACTAGCAAGACATGTCACTTACAGTCACTATTATAAGAAAGTGTTGTAGCGTCTGATACTTTATTCCACCAATATACAGCCAGTTAATTGGTTCATCCAATACAACCGGTTAAATGGCTTAATAATGAACTTATTATCTACGAGCTCTCTTAATCTTCTATGGTACATGAATGATAAGATACAAAGGGTTTTCAGTACAGACTGTATAGGTGTTTTGGATGGGACAAAAGATCGTAGGATACCTTTTTGTATCGTACAATACAGTACACTACATCTGATACGATACTCTTTTTTCTTTGTTGTTGTTGATTTTCTGCTAATATTGTTTACTTGAGCTAATCTTTTTGCTTATCCTTTGTTCTTTTTTGATGTTATTACTGATTTCCTACGAAGATAAAGTTCATAAGAAATCTGTTTCTATGGAGCTAGGGTGGCAATTTGGGCTAGACCTGCACTCTTAGGAGGGTTTGGGACAGTTCTACTGTTACATGGATTCGGACATAAACGGGTCGGCCAAGCTAACCCCTTTACTAAACAAGTCAGATCCTGGGTCAAGGGTGGTGACTTATTGGACCCATTTAACCCATCTACTGAACTAGTAAGTTCAGAAACCATTAATCCGTGTATACAAAATCACTCATCAGTCTTCTCTTGGAAATTCATATTCTCACCTGCCTCTTATTCTTTACAAACCTAACCTTTAAAAGTTAGTTTTCTCCCAACAGTCAGCAAGGAGCTATCTTCTTTTTCCCTTTCTTCTCTACACAGATAAGTGAACCTATTCCCAAGTCGTCTTCTTCCCATCCCCATACACCCCTTTCTTCTAAAGAGGAGGGAACCCAAGCCTTTAGCTTTCTTCTTCTTCACCTTTTCTCTACCCATCTCCCTCCACCCACAACATCTCTTTCTTCTACCACCACTCACACCCTGTCTTGCCACCGAAACAACTCTTCGTCCACCACCACCCACATTATCTCCTTCCACCACTGCACACCCCTCTTTCCCCACATAAAAAAAAAGACTTTTGCCTATAGGTGCCTCGGTCAGGCTCAACTGACCAGCTCACTTAAACAGTTACACAGCTCAGTTCTGGTTGATCAGTTTTAAAACAGGTCAGGTATGGGTCCAGCCAAAACTGATTCACCCGAACCCAACCGGTTTGTGAGCCCAAAACTAACAAGAAATCTCATGTTCTTCCCTGCTTTTTTGCATTGGAAGAATCTCTAGCAAGTTCATAGTAATATTTCAATGGATGATTTGAAATGCCAAATTTGGCGATCCGGATCAAGTACCATAATGATCCGGATTGGAATGTACCACGAAACAGAATACTCATACCGGAACTTGGTTCAATGGAGGGTTAGGTGTACCCTGTAACTATGGTTTATCAGTTCTTTGTAATTCATAGGTTTTCCATTATGGACCCTATGATGTTGAATAGATAAATTCATGTAGTTGAAGAACTCAGGATGGTACTCTAATTTGAGTTGTTTTAGTTTGACTTTCAGTAGTCTGACTTTATAATGATTATAACTTAGTAGCTTAGTAATACTCTTTATTGTTGCTCAATGTGTTCACTTCATCCTTCTATGTGTTATATTAATTTTTCAATCTATTTGCCAACGACATAATGTATCTTATAATATACAAAACAATAAGATACACAATATGATAATCCAGCAAAATGATAGCAGGTACATGTCACGATTTGACAACATAGTCTACAAAGTACAAGATAGTTGATAACTAAGAGATCACTACAGAGCCTTACATGTTGCAACGCAAAGACATGTAAAACCAAATTTGAAATTTCATGAACCTATAACTTGTAATCTAATTACAAGTTTAGATCATGGGTCTGTTACGATCATGGCTCATCAAATTATCTAGGATGATACGAGCTGCAGTCTAAATGTCAAAATTTAATCTTACACAAACCCACCAGTAATCTAGTCAAAATCCCGGGTTTAGGCTGAATTCAAGAATAGTAGGGCCACATTTTTAGCTGACAATCTGCATCAAGAGATGTGGGTGTAATTACACCTGCAGTGGTAATCTGTAACCCATTATCCCGACCTGTCACCTGATTTTAATCAAAAATTCGATTTGGATGTTCAAGAAGAACCCGAATGAATTCCAGGCCGGCTTCTCGTACAACATATGAAACATGAAATGTTTCCAGGTCAGATTCAAGTTTTCTTAAGATCCAAAAGACCCTTTCATTATATATAATCCATTGTTCCTCACATGCAAATACCGTGCATTAGGCACCAAGGTCACCAAGGTCCTCCGCGGTCTAGATGCAAAGGTCAGAAGCGAGACACGTGTCTAAGCGAAGCAAGGTGCATGTATAATAAGAGGGAAAACAAAGGCTCTCAATCTCGATACATCTCTATGTTGCTCCACTCCAGGTCGCACTCGTTTGAAACAAAACGTGGAAGCTTAAACGGTGATTGAACCAATAGATATGAGACAGCCAGCGATGTCGTTGGGTCTTTAATATAAGGTCACATATATTCGCAGCAAAAGCAAGGCATGTGCCTCTCTGAAGAGAGAGCAACCTCCCTTAGCATTTGAGCTTCTCATCTAGACACGTTTTCGCTAACTACGATATAGCCCTAACCTGGCCTGGTTTCTAGCCAAAAACTGGGTCCGGATGTTAAACAACAGATGCCAAATGAATTTTGAGCCGGCTTCGAGTTTTCATGATTCCGACCCGATCTCGACCATTTGGTGGTCCTGGGTATGATGGGCATCGTTCTGCAAACAGTATCTCAATAATGTTGAAGAACACATATAATAATAATAATGCACCAAACTCCAATTTTTTTCCAAAATAGGAGTATAAGAGCACCAAACAAGAGTAACTAGTGGCCGCTTCCGACTTCCTAATTTCACAGATAACAGCAAAGGTCCTCACATTGCAGTCATAACAGAGATCAAAGAGACAATCGAAGGAACTAATTCCTCACGAATAGAGCCGATCAAGTCCTAATAAACTATATTTTGCTTCACATATATGCCCTAAAATTGCCAATCCTTCGTCATTTGGCATCAATTTTTTCGAGGGGAAAAACATCTATATATATGTATAAAGAATTCGTCAGTAACGCCATTACGGGGAAGGACGATGGAGGAGCTCACCAGAAGCATTCGACGACGGCGCACCGACCTCCATAGCTTAGCTCACGCGAAAGAGCGCACCGACCTCCATAGCTTAGCTCACGCGAAAGAGAGAGAGGAGATGAGAAGAAAAAAAATGCTTAAAACAGAAGAAATTACGTCTACTTGTCCTCTTACCAAAACACAAAAAAAAAATCACATGTTTGTGATGTGAAAGAGACGACCACGTCTACTTGTCCTCTTACCAAAACAAAAAAAAAATCACACGTTTGTGATGTGAAAGAGACGGGAAGGATGATGGAGGAGGTCAGGGTTCGGGACTGGACAAAAAATAATAAAAATAATAATAAATAAAATAAATAAATAAATAAATAAATTCATATTCTATTCTTGCTGAGCACACCCCATATTCTGCGATGAGCACGACAAATACTGGTCGAACGGGCAATGGTCCGTTCGACAAATATTTGTCGAACATGTCTTATTCCATTCGACAAATACAGGTCGAACATGTCTTCTTCAGTTCGACAAACACTGGTCGAACATGTTCTAATCGAACATGTCATCTTATGTTCGACATATGTTGGTCGAACGTACACACTATAGTTCGACTTTCGTGGGTCAAACATTCCTCTGTGAGGTCGACAAACCAGGGACGAACCTACCCGTGAATACACCCAAATTATTTTCAATTTTTTTTTTTGTTTCAACAACAGTTTATGGGGTTGGCCGTTGGGGATCGGGGATCGGGAGGAGGAGGAGGAGGTGGGGGGTCGGGGGGGAGGAGGAGGAGGAGGCGGGTCGAGGGGGGGTCGATGGAGCGGGGGGGAGGGGAGGGGAGTAGGGGGGTGGTCGGCGGAGGGGGGGAGGGTCGGAGGAGGAGGCGGGTCGGGGGAGGAGGAGGGTCGGCGGACGGGGGGAGGGGAGGGGAGGGGAGCATGGGGTGTGCTCAGCAAGGGTAGAATAGGAATTTATTATTTTTTTTTTAAAATGGGGTGTGCTAAGTAAGTTTGGGGTGTGTATAGCCGGACCAAAAAAAAAAGAATGCTTAAAACAGAAGATCACGTTTACTCGTCCTCTTACCAAAACCAAAAAATCATATTTAAATTAAAAATACTATTGGCCGGACACAATTTTTTTAAAATTTTGTTAACAATATTAATACATAGCGGTTTAATTTGAAATTCAAATATCGTGAAAAAAAACTAAATTTTTTAGCGAAAACAAACTGCAATATTATGTTATTTTAATTCTCTTTTCTTTAATTCAAAATATAATATTTAAAATTGACCTTAGTCAAATGTTAAATTTTTTTTATAAATCAAAATATTTGTAATATTTAAATTTTAATTTGGTTGGTCGTCATTTTGGAATTTGCTCCATAAAGTTGTTTCGCATGGTGATTAAGTCCAATAATATCAAATCTTGTACTTAAATTTCTAATTTCTAGATAGGTTAGAATGGGTAGGATTTATCAATTTTAATAACTTTTATAGATTACCTTGATAAGATTTGGATATTAAATCTATTTTCTAACTCTTAAAATTTATGTTTAAATCCTACTACGCTATTTATGTTTAAATCCTACTTTCGATTTGACACTTTAACTAAATGTTAAATGAGAATATATTATTATATTTGAATAATAAATCCCACCATATCTATTTGAAACAAAAGATTTGATATTATCATATTTGAATTATATATTAGTATATATAATAACAAAAGTGAAATATTATTATTTATGGATCCTGTTTTTAGTAAAATAAATTTAAATTAATTCGTTGACACAAATCAAATGTTTATTTGTATTTATTTTATTTACATCCGTCCTTCCACCAAATACAATTACTATTTTAATTTTAGAAGAAAAATTTGTATACATATGTAAGTTAAATGATAATAAATAATAATTTGTTGTGGTGCTTAATAATTGAGATATTTTGAAGTTTATCATTAAAATTATCAACATTTTTTATATAATTCAAATATAAGTATCAAATATTAAAATAATTTATTATCCCATATATATTACGATAAACTATATTTGAATTATTAGTATTGAATATGAAACAAATTCTAGGCCTTATTTATATTATATCTCATTATATTTAAATGAGTGCCAAGTTAATTAATTCAAATAGTTTAAATTAGCACCAAGATAATTAATTAAATTTGATAATTTTCATGGCAAACTTTGTGCGACGAACAATTATTAAAATAACAATTTTCAAGACAAACTCCGATACGGTTATCTTAAAAAGAAATAACATGACAACGATACATAATTCTACACAGTACCTTTCCAGAGATATGTTCTCTCACGAACCTTCATGTGGCTCATTTCAACCATCATCTCAGCAATACCTCATTTCAATCGTCCTGGTGCTTTGCGATGATGACACTAGATTTGAATTATTAGTGTCACGCCCAGCTCCCAGAATACGACGAGTCGGGTACGTAACATCATCCCCAGGCTACGCGCCGAAATTCAGGATTGTCGCCCGTAAAAACATCAGAATGGAAAATACAAGAAATTACTATATTTAATTTATGTACACAACCACAACTATATCATACATCAAGTGTTTTCTAAGAGTATATTATTACAAGTCTGTTATAACAGGAAAATTAACATACGACTGACTACAAAATGTTGGTTGTCGTAAAGGCTAACCGTTTGGCTGGCCATCAGTTTCCATCCTAACCAAATGATCCCCATTCATTTGGTGGCTCGAATGCCCGGGGACACCCTCCCAACGAGGATTTCCGCAAATGGACGTTTGAGCACCTATCTCCTAAACTAATCCAAAATGGCCCTTAAGCACTTGTAAAGTTTGCAACAGTTAAAGAGATGATATCTGTGTTTATTGTTTGTGTAGGTGGTGGTTTTACATTTCTTTGAGAAAATACTGTAATGTTATTATGAACCTAGACCTACATAATCAACATTTGTTGCAAGCCCAATGGACTGTAGTTTATTATCTAGGCTACCCACATCTTGAATCTACATTTAGTCACAGGAAACTTGGTTAGAGGATGATGCATAGTTTTCACAAATGAGCAACCAGACAGGTGCAATCAGATCAAAGTCTATAGTGAAATACAACTTAATGCCTAGGCCTTTCTACAGATAACTATGTCGCCTATGGCCCTAGGTTGTCAGCCCTTGGCGGCCCAACCAGTTTCAGGTACTAGACTCCTACCAGGCCCTTGCTAATCCTGCCTAGGCCTTCAACAGTTCTGTGGTAGCACATAAAAATTGGTTCATTTTTTGCAGTTACTTCTTCTCTTCTTAGTTTGTTACCAGTTGATTCAATTGCTTAATCAAACACTTTTATTGCTTAGTTATACTATTTTTAGGACAAATAATGCTTATTTGCAGCTAAAATTTAGTCTAGTGTCTATTATGTTTATCATGGTTTAGACACCGTTATTTTTAAAATTTTATATTTTTCTTTTTTTTTTTAGTATTAAAATCATTTAATAATGCCAAGTCATGCTTAAGACCCGCCTTGGCCCTAGGTTTAGCCTTTTAGGTTCCCTCTTTGTTTCCTTGTGAACTTCCATGATCTTTAGTAAGATTGGATCTAAACTATGTTGCATGAACATAAATACGTGACTGGATAGTGGATACAGACATCATCGGTTTTGAGATGTCCTAGTGTACTTTGGAGTATCCACGTTGTCTTATAAAAGTATTTATGAACATAATTACTTACATATTCGAGATAAAACAAAGCTTAATATCCCACTTTTGTGGGGATTCGGAATCATATAACATAATGATGGGAAATGCATTAACAACGATGACATATGATACATTCTATAAAGAGAACCGGTCCATGTCAAACAGGATGTTTGGCAGAAACTATGTATGTGATTGATATAGCCACATCAACTCCGGATACCAAATAGTCAAAGCATAGCCCAAGGTACAATACCCAAATTGTATCGTCTGTCCTGTATCCAAGTCAGTGCTTCATACATGATGAGGAAGAATGTGCTTTAAAAATCATGAAAACCTCTCTCCATAGGAAGTTCATGAAAAGGATCGTTATAGACCTGAAGTTTTTAACTTTTAAGATGAAGATTCAGCAGAGAATTTTGGTCATTTTCTCACTTATTGTATATGTAAGAGGTGTCTTTTGAATACACAGAGCATATTGGATTACAAAAACATTGCAAGAACAATGACAATATAAAGTGGCAAAACAGAGTCAGATAAGCAACTGTATTTACATTTAATAAATATAACTACGAGGACGACGAACATGGCTAATCTCAAATTCACCTTCAAGAAGAGCAATGTGAGGTAAGATACGAAATAATAATGACATGCTACCTTCAGGTTTACTTCAGATACCCCTCCCAAACTGTCATCCTCTGACGTAGTGGCCTTGAAGATCTCATATGATGAGGACGATGTCAAAGCAATCTATCCAACAACTTTACAGTTATAAACTTGTTTTAATTATAAAAGTTGAAACAAGAGAATCAGAGATCAAAATACATTTCTGGTCTTCAGTGCATCTTTAATTCGTGTTTTATCGTCACCATACTGCCAACAAAAGTAATATGAAATACTAAGTAGTGAGCAAACAAAACAGTATATAATATCTAATAGTAAAATAAGTCCATGCAAAAAATGCAATAAAAATATTTACAAACTTTGAAGAACAGATGCTGAAGCATAATACATGACCTTGAGCAGAGAAGAAAGAGTTGTGTGACATCGGAGTCAAACATAACATGTTTAATGTCTCTACAAGATACAATATGTACCATGTAATTTTATGCTTGAGCTATGCAATGTCACGCCCCGCTCCCGCAGGAGCGATCGTCCTCGCTAAGGCGTGATGCCGCACGGGCCTAGGTTGCGCCCGTGCAAGGCCAAGTCCAGAAACGGCCGATTTGATCTAGGCCACAGAGTCGCACAGAGTGTCCCCATTTGCAGCGGAAAGTAAATGAACACAAGTAGAAGCGAATTCAAGCTCTTTATTGATATTTAAGAAGTTTACAAGCGGCGCTAGACCGATATTACAAATCGCTCAAGCTCTCTCTCTCTGAAACATAAAAGGCGTGCCAAGTGGCTTACAAGATGGAATGATTCATGGCGATGTTCCGATACATTATGTCCTGTATATGGTGCTCCAGCTCCTTGCAACGCTCCAAGACTCCAGAGATAGCTCTGCGCCTTAGCACGTTCGAGGAAAGCTCCGCACCCGCCGACGTTTCCTACTTCCTGCAAGCAGACTGTGGGGTTATCAGTACATTGTTATGCACTGGTGGGGAGGCTAGCTCGCCCACAATGCTATCATTACCAAACACGTTCCATTTACTTTTGTGCATCTCTATCTTTCATTGTCTTTCTAATCTTGCCTTAGGATCAGTTTCATGGCATATTTCATAGCCTATCCCGTGTTGCCAAATTAAGTGTGTGCATGGAAATGAATGCACGACTTACCCATACTTACCGTCCGGCCTTCCCTGTTCCAAGTAAACCAAGTTAGAACAACAGTTTATATAAACTTTCAATATCAAGAGACGTAACTCATGTGGACTTTCAATGTCAAGTGCGAGTCCCTGCCTCGGGTCCTAGTGCGTCGTAAGCGTGTTCTTTAACTCATTTGTACGACGTATTCATTATCATTTGGAGTGATACATTTCAAGTCATTCAGTAGGCACCTGTTCATTTAACTTAGACTACTTTGATTTCAATGCAAAGACTTGCACGTGGATTGCCACCAGCAAAGCCCACCTAATCTATATGCATCGGTCGCTGGCATCACAAGCCATCCTGGACATATTCCCCTTGGTATTTTCTCACCTATCATGGCGTGCGGCTGGTACACCCTGATAGTCTCTTGAAAAATACCCCGCACTTACGTCTCCTGGTGGCCAAGCCCCCCCCCCCCCCCCCCCCCCCCCCCAGTTAAGCCCGTAAGCCCCTTTTGATTCCGTCCGGACCGGCAAGTCCTTCACACTTTGACCATGCCGCGGAATCCCTTTCTCTTTACGGCACAGCATACGCCACCCCTCGCTCGTACCGTTTGTCCACGACCATTTCGTATTAACTTGTCTTTTTAACATAACGGCTGTCTCTGAGCCGTAGGCTAACCCTTAGCCTTCTTAAGTTATCGACCAGGTTGGCGTCCGTGCAGCGCGGGTAGCGAGCCCCGTTGCACGTGCCCGTCACACCTGTCGCTAACCATTCTTTTCTTTCTTATCTTTCATTCATTCTTTCTTTTCTTTCTTTCTTTCTTTCACTTGTTCGTTCGTTCATTGGTTCTTTCATATATTCGTTCATTCATTCGTTGATTCATTCATTCACTTATTCATTCATACATTTTGCAACTCCCTGTGCGGGAGTCGCCTTGGCGACCCATCGGTCCCATAGTCTTTCAATGTTGCTAAGCTCTACTCGGAACGACTATGTTGATAGTCTTTCCGTTTCATTGTTGTAAACCATTCATTGTTTCATTGTTGAACGCAAGCTTGTGCCTTAGCACGAGTGTGGAGCGCGGGCGAGAGTTCTCGTACTTTTCCATGTTCCTTTCCATATTCTATACAAGCATACAAGTTGGGATTATTCCCTTAGCTAGGTGCGTTGAGTCATTTATTAGCATGCGGGGTGTTATCGCCTAGCGATTTCAGTGATAGTGTCCGTATTATTATGTGTCTAGGCTAAGCTGATACGTATCCACTTCCATTGGATAGTGAGCAAGCCAAGTACCAGAGGATACTCAATGACCCAGCCTCAGAAGTAGCCAGAGCCAATCAACGGTCAATTAGCCAGCTCAGATAACACCAAATAGCCAGCTCAGCAATCAGTTAGAAGCTTGCATAACAAGCCACTAATCGGTAGATTAGTGATGCCCATGGCATTTCAGTATAAATAGAGAGGAGGATATGAAGAATGTATGGAATGACTGGTATTGATTTTAGTTTTTCTCTCCAGAGTTAGTTACAATGTACTTTTTTCTTCTTTTTCCTCTAGACAATTAATAAACCCTAGATTTCCCAAATTATTCAATTCCTCTTGTTTTTCTGCAAATTCATGGCAAATTGGAGATTATCTTCTCCATTCCAAGGTCAACTGGGACAGGGTCCTAACAATTGGTATCAGAGCTGTTCGGTCCCAATTCTTGAAGTTGATCAATGGTCGAGCCAGAGCATCCATGGCGGACCACCGGAGCTTCATCAATGGCAGAGCCACTACGGCCAGGACGGATCAGGATCTTGGGGATGGCAAGGCTACAACAGCTATGGAGGATCAAGTGCTTCGCAAGAATCTCCATCTGGGCTGTCGCCATCACTACTACAACCTTATGGATCAGGATCTTGGGGATGGCAAGGCTACAACAGCTATGGAGGATCAAGTGCTTCGCAAGAATCTCCATCTGGGCTGTCGCCATCACTACTACAACCTTATGGATCAGATCTGGGAGGACCGAGTGGACGATGCTCGACCAGCCATGATAATTGGCAAGGAGTCCCACCGGAACAATCTCTCCAGTCACCAATGTTAGCGGAATCTCTTCACGAGCAGAGATCTCGGTGCACTAATGGTAAAATTCCTCAACCCAAAGATTCATTGGATCGCATGATTGCAAAGTTAGATCACATGAATGATAGGCTTGAACGATTTTTGGAAGAAAGAACCAGATCTAGGAGGGAATCTGAGAATTCCTTAACTCTCATGGATCAATTCATGCCTCCACTAAACCCTTATTCATTGGATTCAAATTACATGCTCAATTTTGTTACCATCGATCAGTATATGCCAGAATTCCCTTCGCCTGGATCTAATTTGCCACAATATGGATTTAATTCCATGGGGATGGGTTCTACAACTAGTTCTGTTGAACAAACTACATCAACAATCATGAGAAACACCACACAAGCATTCATCTCCTCAAACCAATTTGTGCAGAGTCACATGTACACTGGCAGTAATTCTCATGTAGTACCAAACCAGGAGTACCATGAAAATGCATCACCTAGAACTCCATCTGAACATTTCCAGATAGGTTCTGCACCTGTGGGGATCTCTACAAACACACCTCCTGTGATTGTATCCAGGGAAGGCTCAGATCATGCACATCTTGAGTCTAGTTCTGCACAGGGGAAATTGAAACCACCTATTAATGTTCAGAATACGCTTGATCTTCATCAGCAAATACCTCAGGAAGTTTTCCAAAGGGAAGTAGCAGCTCCTCAACATGAAGAACTTGCACATATGTGTGTCAACGTATCAGTCTCTGAGAATGAAGACAATGTAGTATTATATGACAACAATGGTGATGATGAAGAGGAAAAAAAAAAAGATTTTCCAGTGGAGCAAGATTCTGAATTTACCTCCATATATAAGGCACTTGAGCAAAGCAACAAAAAGAACTGCACAGATGCTGAATCCCAGACCATATATAAGGCCTTGCATTCATCTTTGGTACAGGTCACTCTGCAGATAACCCCTATTGCTCAGGAAAATAATTTCAAATTCATTAAAAGGAACATGGATGGCTATATACTTAGCCAGAGGATTATGGAGATCCATCCTGATGACTCCAACAACCTTTGCTTCAGCCTTGGTGATGGCACTGAAATTCTAGTTGGCAACACTTGGAAAATGAGTGATCTGGGAATCTCTAATTCATTCAAAATGAAGTTACGGGATCCAGACACCTGGGATCCTAACACATGCAAATCCAACTTGAGTATTGATAGACATAGCGTTGTTAATTCTTTCCATCTCTTGTATTGGGATCAATGTTCACCAGGTCATGTGAAGATCATAACTACATGGGATCCAGATTGGAGTCAGCTTAGTAGTTCAACCCTTGCAAAGATTTGTCATCCAGTGAGAGTGTTAAAGGAATTCAGGATAACCATATGGGATCCAGGGGTTGCTAAGGAGTTGAGGGATTCGTTCTTCGGTGAAGTGTCAGGTTCTATACTTGGTACATTGACCTTGGGACAAGGTCAATTTGAAGAGGTGGGTATTGATACGTATCCACTTCCACTGGATAGTGAGCAAGCCAAGTACCAGAGGATACTCAATGACCCAGCCTCAGAAGTAGCCAGAGCCAATCAACGGTCAATTAGCCAGCTCAGATAACACCAAATAGCCAGCTCAGCAATCAGTTAGAAGCTTGCATAACAAGCCACTAATCGGTAGATTAGTGATGCCCATGGCATTTCAGTATAAATAGAGAGGAGGATATGAAGAATGTATGGAATGACTGGTATTGATTTTAGTTTTTCTCTCCAGAGTTAGTTACAATGTACTTTTTTCTTCTTTTTCCTCTAGACAATTAATAAACCCTAGATTTCCCAAATTATTCAATTCCTCTTGTTTTTCTGCAAATTCATGGCAAATTGGAGATTATCTTCTCCATTCCAAGGTCAACTGGGACAGGGTCCTAACATAAGCACAGACAGGTTCATCGGAGCCACCCACCTTAGCGATGTTTGCATCGGCCGAGCGATACTCTGAGCGCGCCTTTGATAGTCTAAGTCTGGATTCATCTTTGACGGCCCAATACAAGTTTTGCATCGATTCGCATCGATACTTCATCGGGTCGAAGCAACTCTTCGGGTCGACGGCTCGTTTGAGTCGTTGCACTTGCCGTTTGGAATCGGCGTTTCGCTAGGGCGGAGCGGGTCACTACATAATACACCACTCAAAACAAGTCTCGTCCTCGAGACTTCCTGAGTGCAGGTCATCCTACCATTCTTTAACCCATGTCGTGTACGTGTCCTTGACAATTCCTTATTGAATGGCTTTTCATTAATTTTAAAGTTGATGGCCACTTATTCAATTGCTGTGTTTCTTCAACTTGGTTGCTATTTCGACGTATCATGGAACTAAAACGGTCGTACGAGGTGCGTTGTAATTCTCAAACACGAGAGTTGTAGGCTGAGGCAAACTCACTCGCTTGTTCATGCGCATCTCAACACCCACTTGCAGCTGCATTCGAGTTCATCACATCGCTGAGTTTGGATCGTGCACATATTCAAGGCGTCCCCCGAATACGTACATTTCAACCAAGCTTAGCGATTAGCGAAGTCGGACAAGCTACTCGTGATAGTTTCGATTTGCCGATCGTTCGCTAACTTCGATTTGAAACCGAACTCATGTGTATCTCACTATCGTTTATCTCGGTCCTCGAGATGATCCGGTTCGCTTCTCAAGCGTTCTTGTCAACAAAATCAATACGATTTCTTCTTAGCGGAGTCGATCAAGTCTAAGTAATTTCCGTCCGATTCAAGACCAAGTATCGCACCATCATCGAGTATTTCTTTCTATCAACGATTCAATTCGTTATCCCAACTTTACTTGCGCGTCATCCATTCCTATTATTCCCTTCGTTTGGGGCCAATCTCATCGTCGTTCACGCACACTCCCTGTTCCCCGTCCTACTCTAAGTCTTGCTGCCACAAGTCTATCGTCCATCCAGACGATACTGTAAATGCCATCGCACAGGTTCAATCACTCGGCATAGGGTCGTCCGCCTATCCGCTAGGTCAGCTCACAAGGTCATAGTTACAAGTCAAGTCCGTCGCTCATCGTGCAAGGTCGTTGCACGACACTCGCCCCAAATCCTATGGTCAAACCATTTGTTTGCTTGTACGGGTGTTTCTACCCAAGCTCGCGTCACTCAGATTTCTAAACATCGAGCGCGATCACCTAATTTACATCAAGACTTACGTTGCACATACTCAATTCCGTTCAATCACCAGTTCTAACCAATTCGTGTATTCGATCACGAGGTCATCCAGCTCGTCAATACATTGCGTCCCAATCTCACGCGAGTCCGATTATCCACGGCGGTTCATGAATCACCATGCACGCTCCCGCGGAATAATCGTTCTCATCGGGGCGTAACTCTTGTTTGAGTTTTAGACTACCCATTCTCGATACACGGATTAGACCTACTCAATCCTCAAGTTCAATCTTTCAAGCACATAAATTCATTCTCGAGTCCACCTTCGCGTCAAACCACAAGTCGAAGCATACAAATTGCCACGCCATGCAAGTGCCGATCACTCCCGCTGTACGAATCACCATACCAGCGCTCACGCGGAGTAATAGCCCTAGTCGGCGTGACGCATGTGCGAGGCTGAAGTTGCGCTCGCATAAGACAAGAACGTCAACGTTGTGGTTATCGACGAAGCAAATCCAAACATTCCATTTCCTCCAAGCCAAGATCTCTATTCGATAGTCCGACCGTCATGCGTTCAACTAGAAAATCCTCGAGCCAAGTCTATCTTTTCCTCGACACATTGTTTAACATCCCAAGTATAGCATCCAACGGAACAATGACATTTGCACGGCCGTCATTCGCCGAGTCAGAGTGCCCCCGAGTTATCGCATATCGATCTTTGATACGCCTCAATACCATCGACGATATGCGTAACCTGACGATTTTCCTTTGCAACCAATTTCGAGTCGTGCGACGATGCCGTTGTCCGAGTTGGATATTCCACAATTTCATTTAATATTCAAGATCAAGTTCCGTCGCTCTTCCTCAAGCTCATTTCAAGATCGTTGTTCTAAACCCAAGTCACACTTTTTTTTGAATCAATCCGAAATCGTACGCACGATCCTCTAGGTTTCCTCGATCAAGACCATTCATTTCCATTCATCATTCCGAACCATTTTCTAACTCGCGTTGTCCATTGACAAGTTGTCCAACGACATCTCGTTCGGGACTTTTGAAGTCACAACCAACTAAGCGTGACACGTTCTAAGGCTTTGCGCGATCGCATCGCCTCGCCAACATACTCGTTCTATCCGTAAATCCTTTAGTCTCGCTCGAACAATTTCTATGACGTCCATACACCACTCAGGGTTCGAGCCACTCGACTAGTCATCGACACTCATTTTTATTCTTCTCCGAGCCTATCACATACACCACTCGGATTCAAGCCATACGATCTAGTCCTCAATCACGTTTGCGTCATGCGCTAAGGTATCCTTCAGATTCGTTTGACGAATCTCTAGCGTAATCGCTCACGTCGCCTCGACGTACTAAGTCGTTCGCACTAATCCTCAAAATCTAAGCCAATCTTTTGGGTACGCCTAAGCGTTAACTCGATAGCGTTCCTATCGATAGACACTCAAAGTGTATCTCCGTTCTCGATCGAGCGATACTTGATATCGCTCGCAACCCGATTGCACCCAAAAGTCGAGGTGCGCGACACGCGGACTAAGTTGTACCGCATAACCATCTCGTGCGGACTACATTCCGAGTTTGCACGCTCAATTGCTAGGGTCATCGTAGGACTAGTTAGGCATGCACGCGACATGTTAACTTTGCAGGTGTTCTCTATCGAGTCAAGTTTAACATCGTTCGGCACAAAGGCCGTTGTCTATCGATCCCGTTCAACCGAGCACTCGTACGAGCTTTTGAAAATATTAGACTTATTGTATGGAACATCCCAAGGCACAACGAGAGAGAGCATACACTTCCTTTGTTTTTCCAACCGAGCTTTCAAAACTGAGAAAATCGAAACGAAGTCCAAGGACGTGAAGCCGTGCTCTGATACCAATCTGTCACGCCCCGCTCCCGCAAGAGCGATCGTCCTCGCTAAGGCGTGATGCCGCACGGGCCTAGGTTGCGCCCGTGCAAGGCCAAGTCCAGAAACGGCCGATTTGATCTAGGCCACAGAGTCGCACAGAGTGTCCCCATTTGCAGCGGAAAGTAAATGAACACAAGTAGAAGCGAATTCAAGCTCTTTATTGATATTTAAGAAGTTTACAAGCGGCGCTAGGCCGATATTACAAATCGCTCAAGCTCTCTCTCTCTCTGAAACATAAAAGGCGTGCCAAGTGGCTTACAAGATGGAATGATTCATGGCGATGTTCCGATACATTATGTCCTGTATATGGTGCTCCAGCTCCTTGCAACGCTCCAAGACTCCAGAGATAGCTCTGCGCCTTAGCACGTTCGAGGAAAGCTCCGCACCCGCCGACGTTTCCTGCTTCCTGCAAGCAGACTGTGGGGTTATCAGTACATTGTTATGCACTGGTGGGGAGGCTAGCTCGCCCACAATGCTATCATTACCAAACACGTTCCATTTACTTTTGTGCATCTCTATTATTCATTGTCTTTCTAATCTTGCCTTAGGATCAGTTTCATGGCATATTTCATAGCCTATCCCGTGTTGCCAAATTAAGTGTGTGCATGGAAATGAATGCACGACTTACCCATACTTACCGTCCGGCCTTCCCTGTTCCAAGTAAACCAAGTTAGAACAACAGTTTATATAAACTTTCAATATCAAGAGACGTAACTCATGTGGACTTTCAATGTCAAGTGCGAGTCCCTGCCTCGGGTCCTAGCGCGTCGTAAGCGTGTTCTTTAACTCATTTGTACGACGTATTCATTATCATTTGGAGTGATACATTTCAAGTCATTCAGTAGGCACCTGTTCATTTAACTTAGACTACTTTGATTTCAATGCAAAGACTTGCACGTGGATTGCCACCAGCAAAGCCCACCTAATCTATATGCATCGGTCGCTGGCATCACAAGCCATCCTGGACATATTCTCCTTGGTATTTTCTCACCTATCATGGCGTGCGGCTGGTACACCCTGATAGTCTCTTGAAAAATACCCCGCACTTACGTCTCCTGGTGGCCAAGCCCCCCCCCCCCCCAGTTAAGCCCGTAAGCCCCTTTTGATTCCGTCCGGACCGGCAAGTCCTTCACACTTTGACCATGCCGCGGAATCCCTTTCTCTTTACGGCACAGCATACGCCACGCCACCCCTCGCTCGTACCGTTTGTCCACGACCATTTCGTATTAACTTGTCTTTTTAACATAACGGTTGTCTCTGAGCCGTAGGCTAACCCTTAGCCTTCTTACGTTATCGACCAGGTTGGCGTCCGTGCAGCGCGGGTAGCGAGCCCCGTTGCACGTGCCCGTCACACCTGTCGCTAACCATTCTTTTCTTTCTTATCTTTCATTCATTCTTTCTTTTCTTTCTTTCTTTCACTTGTTCGTTCGTTCATTGGTTCTTTCATATATTCGTTCATTCATTCGTTGATTCATTCATTCACTTATTCATTCATACATTTTGCAACTCCCTGTGCGGGAGTCGCCTTGGCGACCCATCGGTCCCATAGTCTTTCAATGTTGCTAAGCTCTACTCGGAACGACTATGTTGATAGTCTTCCCGTTTCATTGTTGTAAACCATTCATTGTTTCATTGTTGAACGCAAGCTTGTGCCTTAGCACGAGCGTGGAGCGCGGGCGAGAGTTCTCGTACTTTTCCATGTTCCTTTCCATATTCTATACAAGCATACAAATTGGGATTATTCCCTTAGCTAGGTGCGTTGAGTCATTTATTAGCATGCGGGGTGTTATCGCCTAGCGATTTCAGTGATAGTGTCCGTATTATTATGTGTCTAGGCTAAGCACAGACAGGTTCATCGGAGCCACCCACCTTAGCGATGTTTGCATCGGCCGAGCGATACTCCGAGCGCGCCTTTGATAGTCTAAGTCTGGATTCATCTTTGACGGCCCAATACAAGTTTTGCATCGATTCGCATCGATACTTCATCGGGTCGAAGCAACTCTTCGGGTCGACGGCTCGTTTGAGTCGTTGCACTTGCCGTTTGGAATCGGCGTTTCGCTAGGGCGGAGCGGGTCACTACATGCAAAACTAATAAAATGTGATCAAGAAAACATTTTCATTGACATCTCAGATGGTTATTCAACTATGCAATAAAAATATTTACAAACTTTGAAGCACAGATGCTGAAGCATCATACATGACCTTGTGCAAAGGAGAAGAAAGAGTTGTGTGCCATCGTAGTCAAACATAGCATGTTTAATGTCTATACAAGATACAATATGTACCATGTAATTTTATGCTTTAACTATGCAAAATTAATAAAATGTGATGAAGAAAACCTTTTAATTTGCCATCTCAGATGGTTTTTCAACTGTTCTATAAAAAAATTCATCTCGTCATGACCGTTATTATAAAATTGCAAAACTTCTTTTTGTCTCCTTGCATTCTCTGTTGATGAGTTGTCAAGTAAGCAATTTCTAATATTCACTTTGGAGGTCGAAATGTGTTCTTCACTAGGGATTTAGGATCAGCTTTGTTGTACGACATAAGGTACTTTCTTACTTTGTATTCTCGCTATATATGAACGAGGGTTTGTTCAACCAGAATACAAATACATCCATGAAGGCATGAACTCATAAAGAATTGCATATATATGTGAATGATACATTAAAGGAAAAGAAAGTGAAAGGTGACTATTATCAACATTTTTCTAACCTAGGTACGTTTTTGGAAAATTAAATCTGGCTGACTAGGAAGTTTTGGCGCAATCCTTGATACGAAGCCATGAACAACATAAATTAAGCCAAGAACAACATCTCCAACAACAAAGACTTCTTAGGGTCGAAAAAATCAAAAAGAAAATCTAACTTCAAATGTTTAGAAACACAATACAAGGCTTGGCTCCTATGTACCACACTATGCCACTGGCAGCAAAGTTCACAGGAGCTCCAACGTCCTCATGGCTTCATTGTCCGATGTTCCTAACCACAAAGATCATGAAACAATGCTGGTGAGAGGAGGGAAGAAAATAAAAGAAAAGTTGGCAGTGGTCATGGTGAGTCAAGAAGTGTCAGAAGGGCATTGGCAGCACTGAAATTAGGTTGACGATGCTGAATAATGAGATTGACCGCCAACACCCTTGGTGATGGAGAGTAGCCGAAGGTGGACAGATATGCTCGTCCCATAAATGAAGTCGGAAGTGGGTATCGTGGGCTTAAGAAAAGAAGAAAGCAGGGTATTTTGTAGCGCTGAAATTAGGTTGACGATGCCGACATGACGATATTGAACACTGACAGCCTTGATATGGAGACTGTCCCAAGGTTAGACCTAGTAATTCAATAGCCCAATAGTTTCAGCAATATGAAGTTGCCTAAATCTTTTCAGCCCTTCCACTTCAGGAATATCATAAGGAATGACAGAAGCTAACCAAACCACAGGTTCAGTCTTCCTACAAGAGAAAGTATCTTCCCAAGAGTAAATGTTGGTCAGGTGCACCAACACATCTATTGCATACCAACTATTCAGTTTTAGCTGAATTGCCATGGTTGGGTTAAGGATCAATCAGATTTCATTGAATTGGTTGCTCATAGCGAGTGGGGGTAGGGAGAGTCAGTTCAAATCAGGTCTACATACAGTTAATGATCACATCCAAATGATGGACCCTGCTTATTAGTGCAATAGCTTCTTGAGCTCGAACTTGATGTCGGGGTAGGGAGAGTCAGTTCAAATCAGATCTACATACAGTTAATGATCACATCCAAAATGATGGACCCTGCTTATTAGTGCAATAGCTTCTTTTTAATCGTTCTTGTTGTTTCTGGTCATTTTTGTCGCTTTAAGTTGATTTTTCTTCTTTTTTTGTTTTTGTTTTTGCTCTTTTTTTTTTAATCATTTTTCGTTCTTTACTATCGCTTTTGTCGTATTTGTTCATTTTTCAATGTTAAATATCATGTTCTGGTCTACATCATCACTTATGGATGATGCAGCTAATTGTCGAGTGTTTATAACCTGACACCTCCATTGTAAGTTGTCCCCATCGCTCACTGTTTGGAACCTTCCCTATAGTCTCCTATGTATGGAACCTACTTTCTTGACCTTCATTGTTTTCACTAACAACATTGAGGATGATGATGAGGGTTCTCATAGCAACACTAGAGAAAGAAGCAATGCGGGCATTAGTTTGTGTGATTCAAGAATCACAACTTTATTTCCAAATTGACATTAAGAAATCTATACATTATAATCCCGAATACTTTAGCTCTGATTCCTATGTGGTAGGAGGCACAAGAAAATATCTTTCATAATGAAATAGATTTTTTCAAATTAAGGACAATATTTTCTTTTTTTGAGATATTTTTTTATTTGTAATTCGTGACATAAAGGTGAAGATAATTTTAGATACATTTTTTCAGAACTAGAAAATTATTTCGTAACATTTATTTATGACTTTTGCCAAGTAAACTTGACAATTGCATCAAAGGAGAACTTTTTGGTCGTCGAAATGTATACAAAAAAAGAGAGAAAGGAATGGTGCTTATACGTGCAAAACATCACTTTCTTAATAATGTCCAACTTGCAATGCAAGTTAGAGGGTAATATGATGTTCCAAATAAATAAAAAGTTAACAAAAAACATTTTCCAAATAAATTGATACTAAACATAAAAAGAGCAACTAAAGCAAGATAGAAGCGCAAGATACCAAGTAATAACAATAGAATATCAACATATTCTAATAATTCATTGCTTACAGATATTTATTGAAATACGATACGTAATCATGTAAATATATCTTGTCCGTCCTAATTATCTGCATTGTTTCAGTACATTCAACTGCAATCCCTATTGCGACTACCAGATCCTCCGTATCAAAACTCAGAATTACTAATTTGAACAAAATCATAACATGCAGGCTTGTCTACTACCGGTTGGGCAGGCTTTTCCTCAGTTATAACCCCATTCTTAGTGGTGGCAAAAGCATTAAAAATAGTGCCGCAATTCTTGGCTTCGTTCGTTGGGAAGTAACCATTTCCCATCTGAGTGGTAGTAGTATTATTACCAGCCCACAACACAAGACCTCCCCAAAAGATTGTATGACATTCCATACCTGATAATGTAATGCTGTCGAAATAACCAAACTGCTCCCTGTTCAAACTTACCCACCATTTTCCATCTTTCTGTGTGTGACAAAACATAGACCAAGGTGTCATTATGATCATGAATGCAAAATAATAAAAAAGCGACCATTGCTTCTTTCAGTTTGATCATGAAAGTACGTACGTAGTACGTACAAGAACTTTTGTACTTGTTCCATTGATATATATAGATTAAAGAACTATATAGAGAAAAACAACATGATATATATGGCAGCAATAAAGAATGTTGAACTAGTTTTAAAATTGTGAGAGAAACAAAATGAAGAGAATTCATACTTTATCTAGTGAAACTTAAAGAAATTGTTCTTTTGAAGGATCATCATCAACTGAAACAAGAAGTATACCACCAAGTTGGTAGCTGGAGTTAAGTGGAACAAAATCCATACACTTTGCGTCGTTGAAACATTCTACACCTTTTATCTGCAAATCGTTAAAAATTTATTAGTTCGCCTTAAAATGGTGCATCGCTCTTAGTACGTGTATTAGCTTCAATTTTTTTTAACTAAAAGCTATAGTGTGCCAGTGTCCAATCTAGGCCCTCAAAATCTGATTTAACCCTTTTAATTTCAACCACTCAATTACAATGTAACCTGTGTAGGTGGTTTCATAATATAAAACTGCCCTAATGGATCTAGAATATATATATATATATATATATATATATATATATAATGCTAAGTCTCCATTTGCTGACATATGGACCATGGCCCACATGTCAGCAATGGGTGAAGGTTGTAAGTGGATTGTAAGCATTTGGTTGTAACTGTAGCATTACTCTATATATATATATATATATATATATATATATATATGGGAGCGGATCGGGAGCCCCGCGCCCCCTCGACCGTTGGATCGAGCGGGCAAGTGCGCGGGCCCTACGCGGCCCTCCTGATCCAACGGTGCAAATGGAGGGGGGGGGGCTCCGAAGGGGGACCCTTGATCCATGGGTAATTGTGACGAACTCGCCTCCACTGAGGCTCGAACTCCGACTACTTGGGCCACATGCATCTCTCTTAACCACTAGGCTAGAAATCATTTGCATATATATATATATATATATATATATATATATATATATATATATATATATATGTGTGTGTGTGTGTGTTTGTATCTTACCAACGTATTAATAAATATCCTGCTTTTTGTATCTCCACACCGCTTAGGAAACACCTACACTCAAGAAATGCTTATACATTTAGTAAATAAGAAAAACTAATGACCCTTAGAAGAGGGTGATTAGAAAATGAAAAACAAGTTGTAGTAAGGAAAGTGAGAAAATAAATACCCCATATCCAACGTAAATGGTTATACCAGTTGCGTAACAACCAACAATGTTATAACTTTCATCGTTAGGTTCCACATTTTCGTTCCATACAACAATATCGCCACTGCCTCCCCCAAAAAGGGCCAGTATTTTGAACATAAGTGACATCAAACTGTAAAATATTGCATTAATGTCATAAAATTTGTATTTGGTATAATATAATAAAAAACTTATTATTATTTTACAATTTTGTAACTAGTTATCAAATATGTTAACTGTATTTGATATTATGTTATGTACTTACAAGGCCACGTTGAGGATGACTATCACAAGCTTTTGAGAAGAAAGTTGCCACCTATAAGAATATATGACAAACAATAAAAATATAAGTATATATGACGAACAATAAAAATATAAGTATTTGGAAGAAAAGAAAAAAAGGACCTAGTTTTTGTTAAAAAATAAAATAAAAAAAGGTTCATAATGTATATGTAATAGATATGGATGCGACACAAATATATGCAATAATTGTTAAACTAATAAAAGTATTATTAATTATATTATTAAATAATATAAATGAGAACTAATTTAAAAAATGAAATAATCAAGAGTGCTATGAGTCATGATAATAAATAGCACTATATATATATATATATATATATATATATATATATATATATATATATATAGAAACGTGAGGCCTTAAGAAATGTGAGACAATTGGTTATATTCGTTCAGGTACATATATTTTAATTTCCATCTAATATACTCTCTGCATCTTCTTATCAAGGATGCATGTACTAGTGGGCTAGGGTGGGCTGTAGCCCACCACGCCCAAAAAAGAAAAAAAAAAGATAGATCAAAAAAGAAAAAGAAAATTTTAAGATGGGTTGTAGTTAGGGCTCAGCCCAACTTAGGGTAGGCAGATGCTAGAGCAGGAGTTGCTGCAGTAGCAACAGCAATAGCCGGGGGAACAGCCGGGAAGAAGGGAGATGGTATATATATATATATATATATATATATATATATATATATATATATATATATATATATATATATTTATTTTTTTAATATATATATATATATATATATATATATATATATATATTATGGTCGTTGTATCTTTTTTAAGTTATTTAATCTTGATCGTTGTTCAAATTAACTGTCCAGATTAGATGACTTAAAACTACATCTAACGGCCAGAAAATGTAAAAAAAAAATTGTGAGCTTTATAAATGAGAGCTCTTAATCTGGATTATATATATCTTTGCTCTTATTAAAAAAATTCGTCTTCAAAAATTTCAAGCTATACTAACAAGTTAATATAAGTAATATGGAATGCAATTATGACACTTTACTCATGAAAAAATTGTCTTCAGAAATTTCAAACTATACTAACAAGTTAATATATGTATTAAGTAGTACGAAAATATTAGGGTAGGACTAAGCTTATTACCTAATAAATACAAATATTGCTATTAAATACAAATATTGCCGTTGTATATCTTCTTCTCTTTGCAAATAAATATATATATATATTTTTTTTTTTGGAAAAAGGGTAAATATTATTCCATCAACGCAATAAGGTTACAACATAGAGATACAATCTCATCTCAGGGGGACATTACTAGTACATCCGACTCAATGTTATGGAGGATGCCCCCCAGTGGGGTGGACAGTCCCTCATAGATGCGCCGGTTCCTCTCCCGCCAGATATATATATATATATATATATATATATATATATATATATATATATATATATATATACAAAGGCTCTGTCTGCTATTTTCCACAATCACAAATGATATAATTTTTTATCTTTTTAAATTTAAACCGATCATACATTGTGATTGTGGAAAATAGCAGACAGAGCCTTTGTACATATATATATATATATATATATATATATATATATATATATATTTGCAAAGAGAAGAAGATATAAAACAACAATATTTGTATTTAATAGCAATATTTGTATTTATTAGGTAATCAAGCTTAGTCCAACCCTAATATTTCCGTACTACTTAATACATATATTAACTTGTTAGTATAGCTTGAAATTTCTGAAGACAAAATTTTTCCATGAGTAAAGTGTCATAATTGCATTCCATATTACTTATATTAACTTGTTAGTATAGCTTGAAATTTTTGAAAACGAATTTTTTTAATAAGAGCAAAGATATATATAATCCAGATTAAGTGCTCTCATTTATAAAGCTCACAATTTTTTTTCTATTTTCTGGCCGTTGGATGTAGTTTTAAGTCATCTAATTTGGACAGTTAATTTGAACAACGATCAAGATTAAATAACTTTAAAAAGATACAACAGCCATAATATATATATATATATATATATATATATATATATATATATATATATATATATATATATCTTCCCGGCTGCTCACCCGGCTATTGCTGTTGCTACTGCAGCAACTCCTGCTCTAGCATCTGCCTACCCTAAGTTGGGTTGAGTCCTAACTACAACCCATCTTAAATTTTACTTTTTCTTTTTTGATCTATTTTTTCTTTTCTTTTTTGGGCGTGGTGGGCTACACCCCACCCTAGCCCACTAGTACATCCATCCTTGATAGGAAGATGCAGAGAGTATATTAGATGGAAATTAACATATATGTACCTGAAGGAACATAACCAATTGTCTCACGTTTCAATATATATATATATATATATAGTGCTAGTTATTATCATGACTCATAGCACTCTTGATTATTTCATTTTTTAAATTAGTTCTCATTTATATTATTTAATAATATAATTAATAATACTTTTATTAGTTTAACAATTATTGCATATATTTGTGTCGCATCCATATCTATTACATATACATTATGAACCTTTTTTATTATTTTATTTTTTAACAAAAATAGGTCCTTTTTTTTTCTTTTCTTCCAAATACTTATATTTTTTTTGTTCGTCATATATACTTATATTTTTATTGTTTGTTATATATTCTTATAGGTGACACATTTCTTCTCAAAAGCTAGTGATAGTCATCCTCAACGTGGCCTTGTAAGTACATAACATAATATCAAATACAGTTAACATATTTGATAACTAATTACACAATTGTAAAATAATAATAAGTTTTTTATTATAGTATATAAAATACAAATTTTATGACATTGATGCAATATTTTACAGTTTGATGTCACTTATGTTCAAAATACTGGCTCTTTTGTGGGAGGCAGTGGCGATATTGTTGTATGGAACGAAAGTGTGGAACCTAACGATGAAAGTTATAACATTGTTGGTTGTTACGCAACTGGTATAACCATTTACGTTGGATATGGGGTATTTATTTTGTCACTTTCCTTACTACAACTTGTTTCTCATTTTCTAATCACCCTCTTCTAAGGGTCATTAGTTTTTTCTATTTACTAAATATACAAGTGTAGGTGTTTCCTAAGCGGTGTGGAGATACAAAAAGCAGGATATTTTTAATACGTTGGTAAGATACAAACACACACACACACACACACATATATATATATATATGCAAATGATTTCTAGCCTAGTGGTTAAGAGAGATGCATGTGGCCCAAGTGGTCGGAGTTCGAGCCTCAGCGGAGGCGAGTTCGCCACAATTACCCATTGCTTCAAATATATATACCACAATTACCCATTGCTTCAAATATATATATATATATATATATATATATATATATATATATATATATGAGTGGATCAAGAGCCCCCCTTCGGAGCCCCCCCCCCCCCCAATTTGCACCGTTGGATCGGGAGGGCCGCGTCGGGCTCGCACACTTGCCCGCTCGATCCAACGGTCGAGGGGGCGGGGGGGCTCCCGATCCGCTCCTATATATATATATATATATATATATATATATATATATATATATTCTAGATCCATTAGGGCAGTTTTATATTATGAAACCACCTACACAGGTTATATTGTAATTGAGTGGTTGAAATTAAAAGGGTTAAATCAGATTTTGAGAGCCTAGATTGGACACTGACACACTATAGCTTTTAGTTAAAAAAATTGAAACTAATACACGTACTAAGAGCGATGCACCATTTTAAGGCGAACTAATAAATTTTTAACGATTTGCTGACAAAAGGTGTAAAATGTTTCAACGACGCAAAGTGTATGGATTTTGTTCCACTTAACTCCAGCTACCAACTTGGTGGTATACTTTGATGTTTTGGTTGATAATGATCCTTCAAAACAACAAGTTCTTCAAGTTTCACTAGATAAAGTATGAATTCTCTTCATTTTGTTTCTCTCTCACAATTTTAAAACTAGTTCAACATTCTTTATTGCTGCCATATATATCATGTTGTTTCTCTCTATATAGTTCTTTAATCTATATATAACAATGGAACAAGTACAAAAGTTCTTGTACGTACTACGTACGTACTTTCATGATCGAACTGAAAGAAACAATGGTCGTTTTTATTATTATTTTGCATTCATGATCATAATGACACCTTGGTCTATGTTTTGTCACATACAGAGGAAAATGGTGGCTAAGTTTGAACAGGGAGCAGTTTGGTTATTTCGACAGCATTACATTATCAGGTATGGAATGTCGTACAACCTTTTGAGGAGGTCTTGTGTTGTGGGCTGGAAATAATACTACTGCCACTCAGATGGGAAATTGTTACTTCCCAACAAACGAAGCCAAGAATTGCGGCACTATTTTTAATGCTTTTGCCACCACTAAGAATGGGGTTATAACTGAGGAAAAGCCTGCCCAACCGGTAGTAGACAAGCCTGCATGTTATGATTTTGCTCAAATTAGTAATTCTGAGTTTCGATACGGAGGATCTGGTAGCAGCAATAGGGATTGCAGCTGAATGCACTGAAACAAATGCATCCAAATAATTAGGACGAACAAGATATATTTACATGATTACGTATCGTATTTCAATAAATATCTGTAAGCAATGAATTATTAGAATATGTTGATATTCTATTGTTATTACTTGGTATCTTGCGCTTCTATCTTGCTTTAGTTGCTCTTTTTATGTTTAGTATCAATTTATTTGGACAATGTTTTTTGTTAACTTTTTATTCATTTGGAACCTCATATTATCCTCTAACTTGCATTGCAAGTTGGACATTATTAAGAAAGTGATGTTTTGCACGTGTAAGCACCATTCCTTTCTCTATCTTTTGTATACATTTCGACGACCAAAAGTTCTCCTTTGATGCAATTGTCAAGTTTACTTGGCAAAAGTCATAAATAAATGTTACGAAATTAATTTTCTAATTATGAAAAAATGTATCTAAAAATATCTTCACCTCTATGTCACGAATTACAAATAAAAAAATATCTCAAAAAAAAAAATATTGTCCTTGAATTTGAAAAAATCTATTTCATTATGAAAAGGGATTATAATGTATAGATTTCTTAATGTCAATTTGGAAATAAAGTTGTGATTTTTGAATCACACAAACTAATGCCCGCATTGCTTCTTTCTCTAGTGTTGCTATGAGAACCCTCATCATCATCATCAATGTTGTTAGTGAAAACAATGAAGGTCAAGAAAGTAGGTTCCATACATAGGAGAAGGTTCCAAACAGTGAGCGATGGGGACAACTTACAATGGAGGTGTCAGGTTATAAACACTCGACAATTAGCTGCATCATCCATAAGTGATGATGTAGGCGAGAACATGATCTTTAACATTGAAAAATGAACAAACACGAAAATATCTTCTGAAGAGCTACTGCTAAGTCTAAATCAAGAGGTACTAAATACTCTGATCATTACGAAAGGTATTTTTCATATTTACCTACATATTCTATTAGTTTTGATTTTCAAGTTTAGTTGGGCAAATATATATTGTGGAATGTGCCAGCCAATTTTCTTGGCTTATGTATATATATAAATTATGGTGATGTTATAAGTTTTTTTTTGTTCAAATGTTTGAATCTTAAACGACTATGTTCACAATATTAAAATTTCCAATCAGAAAGAAATCACGATATTGTTCAGTCACAATATTTAGACAAGCTTTGTTTTTCTTATATTTTGTGATGCTATAATTCTTTGATTTATCAGACAATTTAGTCACAAAAAAATAGTGTAGTGATTTTTGCAAATTCCTATAAATCTAAAGTTTTAAAGGTTGAGATTAACTTGGGTTAGTTGTAGATGCCGGTTCCCAGCTAGCGGAAGTCCACATGGGGACGACCCTGACCCTGACCCTAACCATGACCCTAACCATGACCATGACCCTAACCCTAACCCTAACATTAACGACCACTACGATCAATTCTTCCTCTGCCGATTCAATTCTTCCTCTGCCGATTTTAGCCAAATTATTGTCTTGAACCAAATATAAAGTCATCTCTATCTTGTATAATAGACCCCCTTATGGTTATCTTTATATGTGTAATAAATCTCAATTTAAATATTTAGATAATTTTACAATAATATGAGAAGATAAATAATTTATTTACGTACAACACACATGATCTTATTAGTAATCTTACAATGCGATTTGGAAAAGACTTAAAAAATGATAAACTTAAGTCGTATGTATACAAAAAATTTGTATAAAAGAGAATAATTAGAAGAATTTAGGCAGAAAATGAAAACTTTAGAGAAACATGGCGTGGTGTCACTGGCGCCGAAACATATAATAGGTAGGAGTGGTATTGGTGCATATTTAATGGCATGACACAAATACCATGCATGGATGCATTAGGTAGGAGTGGCATTGGTGAGTGGTACTGGGTCATATTTAATTGACATGGCACAAATACCGTACGTGGATGCATTAGGTAGGAGTGGTATTGGTGAATATTTAGCTAGATTTTCATTATTCCACTAGCCTTAATTAGTCTTGATTCAATCCCCTAAAATAATTTTCTCTAATAAATTATGCAATATATAAAAAAGATTCATAGAAATTAGAATCTACCTAAATTACTTAATTGGAGATCCAATATTATTACCAACCTTCATTAATCCGGATGTAGCTAATTAATTTAGGTAGATTTTCATTATTCCACTAGCCTTAATTAGTCTTGATTCAATCTCCTAAAATAATTCTCTCTAATAAATTATGCAATATATAAAAAAGATTTATAACAAATTAGAATCTACCTAAATTACTTAATTGGAGATCAATATAATTATATGCATGCTTGTATAACTGACCAATCTCAATCATTTATTTTATATATTGCATAATTTATTAGAGAGTTATTTTAGGAGATTGAATCAGTCCTTCCCCGCAAGGCTCTGCTTTCTTCACGCTAGTTTACAAGCTTCCACTAAATACAATAATCAAGCTCTCGTTCACCACCCACAATCTTTTCACTATATCCAGGTTACTCATCCAATATTATCTATATAAATACAATATTATCTATATAAATACATGGCAATCTTTTCACCATATCTGGGCTACTCATTCAATATTATCTATATTAATATCTTCTTGATCGTTCACCATCCCAATTCCAATATTATCTATATAAATGCATGTCAATCTTTTCACCATATCCGGGATACTCATCCAATATTATCTAATAAATACATGTAAAGTGTTGTTTTGTGTAATCAATCACCACTTCAATCTTTTCGCAATGGCTGCAGATTGTTACAGTTTATTTTTGTTGCACATTTTCCTTCTTTCTTTTAACCGTGGAGCGAGCGGTAGAAAAGACGGTCATTTCTTTGATAGAAATATCTAGAATCATGTGAGTATGGATTTCCATTGCTTCCACCTACCTGTTGTTTTTCTTTTTTTACAAAAAAAAAGGAAAAAAATGTGATGGTGGGAGTCTGTCTTAGGTTTTGTTAATAATAAGAGCGAGCATATATTAACACTTTGCAGCACATTTGTCAATTTTTTAATTATTATTATTATTATTATTATTATTATTATTATTATTATTGTTATTATTATTATTATTATATATATATTAATATATTTACAGGAAAGAAACCAACAGATCATGTCCTTGCAGAAGAAGATACGAACCCTTTTTAATTTTTTATTATTATTATTATTATTATTATATATATATATATATATATATATATATATATATATATATATATATTAATAATAATAATAATTAAAAGGGGGTTCGTATCTTCTTCTGCAAGGACATGATCTGTTGATCTCTTTCCTGTAAATATATCAAGCACCAAGGGAGAAAAAGAATAAAATTTAGGTAGATTTTCATTATTCCACTAGCCTCAATTAGTCTTGATTCAATCTCCTAAAATAATTCTTTCTAATAAATTATGCAATATATAAAAAAGATTCATAACAATTAGAATATACCTAAATTACTTAATTGGAGATCAATATAATTATATGCATGCTTGTATAACCGACCCATCTCAATCCTCTCTTCCTTTATATATTGCATAATATAATTTAATTTTAAATATTAATATAATTTTAATTCTTATTTAATATTAGTTTTAATATTAATATTAATTTAATATAAATTTAATATTAATATTAATGTTAATGTTAATTTTAACTTTAATTATAACTTTAACTTTAATTTTAATTTTAACTTTAGTTTTAACTTTAATTTTAAATTTTAGCTTTAAACTTTAATTTCAATTTAATTTAGTTTTATTTAATTAAAATTAATTTGGTGCTTGGCAGAAGTACATGGTTGGGATGATATTTAACAACCAAAGAATAAATTTTTTCTTTCATATCAACAAAAAGAGTGCATAGAGGGAGCCAAATAACAAATTTGTATCTTGAATTATAGATAAGTAATAGTATAAAAGTACAGATAAGTAATAGTATAAAAGTAGAGATAAGGAAGGAACCAAGGGAGAAAAAGAATCCAAATCCTAATTATAACCAAAATTTGGTCCTCAATCGTAATTATGAAGCCATACCAATATAATTATATTCTTGTATAACCGACCGACATCTCAATCCTCTCTCTCTCTCCTGATATTCAAAGAAGACTCTCTCCCGATCGATCGAACTCGTCTCTCGAAGCAGCCAATATGGCATTGCTGATGGAATTGTTGTGGAGAAAAAAAAGGGTTTGCAGGTCGAAGAATGACAAGTCGAAGTCGTGGTCCAAGATGCTTCCGGAGCTCCTGGAGTCGATCATTGACCGTCTTCCTCTACATGACTACGTTAGCTTTCGTGGCGTATGCAAGTCGTGGCGACACGCCCCCTCTGGCCACAAGGACATAACGAGCTTTGACAAGAAGTACCCCTGGCTGTTGCTCTATGGCTTCGATGACAACATACCGGACAAGTTCTACATGTACGACTTCATCAAACCGAGCCTCTGTACCTTCTATTTCCCCCACCTCATAAATACAGTCGTTCTCGATAGCAAGACCGGATGGCTGCTCGCACGACGCCGCGATGGCGACGACCACGACGATGATCAGTTCTTCTTCCTCTACAGCCTCTTCACCCTAGAGAAGATGGACCTCCCGAAGCACAAGACATACTCCGAACAGGTCGACTCGTTCGTAGTTCCCTCGACGACGGCGACACCTCCTCGAGATTTTCTCGCATTTATCGTTAGCCGGCCGGGGGAATCGAGCCTAGAGATCAGCTTGTGCCGGGGGGCGGCAGGCAACAACCTCAGGTGGGAGGTGCAGAGGATTAGATTGGGGGGCAACGACCGATTCGGCACCACGAGAGCCGTCGACTGTTCTGACTGCAACTGCGTCGGTCGGTGCAACTGCAAGAGGAGGGAGAAGGCGAGGATATATATCAACGGTAGCAAGGACGGGTTGGTCTACGATTTTGTCAACAAGAAGGTACTATGTTGGAGTCGATATGTTTATGTGGTTAACCAAAGGATTCACATGGTAACCAAGGACTAGCATCGGCATTGGCAAATTTGGCAAACAGATTTCGGAGCGGAGGACATCTCCATCTCTGTAGGTGCAGGGAGTCTTAGTTTGGATTGTCCCTACTGGAACCGTGTCCTTCCCTACTGGCGCCGTGTCCTTGCGTACACTACTACGGCTAATGAAGAAGAACTTAAAATGATAAAAGCTGCATGGATTCAACCTATGTTTCCCTAAGTTCTGCAAGAAAAAAATGAAATTAGTTAAGAGTCTTTCTAGTATTTTTCATTAATTTACTCGTGTAGTGTCTACCAACTTGTAATTCTCTCTCAATAGTCTTCGCGGTTCATTCTTCATTCTAGTCATCGCTTAGTGAACTTTATTGTATTAATATAGATGAGATCTAGTTTTCTACCTATATTATGTTTATGAATAGAGCCTTATAAATGGTCTCCCCGAAACCCTCAACGTCATGAGTAATCTGGACCGTCGAATATAACATGTTGAATCCGAACTGTTCTTCATTCCAGCCTGAACCCGAGCCAACGACATAACGACGGCATGCTGCATGTTCAGTGAGCACAAATTTTGTGCCCAAACTTGTTGGAATGGATAAGCACTCTACTGGTATACCAACAGTGTATCGTCCTGATACTCTTGGTTGTTTCCGGTCCCTGATACGTTGTTTCGATTCTTAGATAACATTCGTATCATTCCGTAGTTGAACACGAGCCATATACAACAGTTTCTCGAGCCGGTGCTCGGTAGATTTTCGCACTCTTTTGTCGGTATCTTGGTACAATTATGCTCTACAAATTATTAATGCATGACATACTCTGTCACTGGTTTTCTATAGAATTTTGCAACTAGGTGTTCATGCGAATATGTTTCTTATGATTCTTTCTTTATGTTGAACGAGCAGGAAATTATCTGACAGTAACACTTACACCCTAAGAATGGACAGTGGGGCTGTTTGTTTTGGTGAATTCAGGTTTCCTCTAGAGATCAAAAGCAAATACAACTTGGAATTGTTGTAAGTTCATTGGTCACTGTTGTTATGATATTTGTTGTTCTCCTTGTTTTCCATTAGATGAATTTGTTGTTCTCCTTGTACTTTGTTTTACTTTATAATGTTGTGATGTCTAACATTGCAGGGAGTCAAAAGGGACAACACATCTGTTGAAAAAAGCAATCTTAGTCCACTGGAGGAGAAACCAATTTTGGAAGAACCAATGATCTATGCTAATAAGACGGTAACTAATTTGTTTTGGTTACTCAAGCGTCTCTCTGATTCTACGCCCTTCCAACTTGTAACTTCTAATTTAACTCTTTCAGGAAGCAAAGAATGCCTTTAAATGTCTACTAGAATCTTCTAATGTTGAATCTGATTGGACTTGGGAACAGGTAAGCTGATTTTTCTCTTTTCCTATCCTTGCTTTTGAGATTGTATGCAGCTGATCTGAGAAGGATACTTCAGGCTATGAGAGTTATAATTAACGACAAGAGATATGGCGCTTTGAAGACATTAGGAGAGAGGAAGCACGCATTCAATGAGGTAGATCATGAACTCTTTCTTGTTAAGTATTAGAGCTTTTTCTAAATAATGATATAGCAGGTCACAGGGTTCAGTACCCCTGGCTGTTGCTCTATGGCTTCGATGACAACACACCGGACAAGTTCTACATGTACGACTTCATCAAACCGAGCCTCTGTACCTTCTATTTCCCCCACCTCAGAAATACAGTCGTTCTCGATAGCAAGGCCGAATGGCTGCTCGCACGACGCCGCGATGGCGACGGGCGACGACCCCGACGACGATCAGGTCTTCTTCCTCTACAGCCTCTTCACCCTAGAGAAGATGGACCTCCCGAAGCACAAGACATACTCCGAACAGGTCGGCTCGTTCGTAGTTCCCTCGACGATGGCGACACCTCCTCGGGATTTTCTCGCATTTATCATCAGCCGGCCGGGGGAATCGAGCCCGGAGATCAGCTTGTGCCGGGGGGCGGCAGGCAACGACCTCAGGTGGGAGGTGCAGAGGATTAGATTGGGAGGCAACGACCGATTCGGCACCACGAGAGTCGTCGACTGTTCCGACAGCAACTGCGTCGGTCGGTGGTGCAACTGCGAGATGAGGAGGGAGAAGGAGAGGATATATATCAATGGTAGCAAGGACGGGTTGGTCTACGATTTTGTCAACAAGAAGGTACTATGTTGGAGTCGATATGTTTATGTGGTTAACCATAGGATTCACATGGTAACCAAGGACTGGCATCGGCATTGGCAAATTTGGTAAACAGGTTTCGGAGTGGAGGACATCTCCATGTCTGTAGGTGCAGGGAGTCTTAGTTTGGATTGTCCCTACTGGAGCCGTGTCCTTCCACTACTACGGCTAACGAAGAAGAAGAAGAAGAAGAAGAACTTAAGATGATAAAAGCTGCATGGGTTCAACCTATGTTCCCTAAGTTATGCAAGAAAAAATTTAAATTAGTTAAGAGTCTTTCTAGTATTTTTCATTAATTTACTCATGTAATGTCTACCAACTTGTAATTCTCTCTCAATAGTCTTCGCGGTTCATTCTTCATTCTAGTCATCGCTTAGTAAACTTTATTGTATTAATATGGATGAGATCTAGTTTTCTACCTATATTATGATTATGATTTATTAACTAGAGTTCAAAGTGGGCTACGCAGTATGCTTCGACAAGTCCACTATATTAGGATACAATTCGGAGTTTGTATTTGCTGGCTATTTTCAAGCAGCTCGGTCCAACATATTTTTGAGCCAAGGGCGTGACAGTTCCCCCTCTTTTTAGCAAAAAAGCCGTACCACAGTCGTAAAGTCATGTTTTATATTGGCCAAAGTGAATTGAACCCTCAAATATGTTCGATGATCTCCCCAAGCCAGTTATTAGGAGAATCTGCAAAACTCCATTTCATTAAAAATTGAATGGATGTTTTCTCGTATTTTGACCGGAGAATCCAACATAGACATTATTATCGAGATTCTGACCAAAGAGATGTGACACTACATGCTCTCGCAGAGTGCTTCCTAAAAAGACTTCAAATAACATTGGGAGTTCTATACAAAAAGGGATAAAGAGATGGAGACAAATTAGAAGAAAGCTTCGGTAATGGTCGTGGATTCAACATGTTGACATTCTGGGGCAGTATAGGCAGAAAGGTAAAGACAATGAGGTCCAACAATAGTACTGAATATACCTATGGACCTTTCAAATATTTCTGTGCTCAAGAAGGCATCATGCGGCACTGGACGGTCAGGAACACGCTGCAACAGAATGGGTTAGCAGAGAGGATAAACCCACCATTATTTGAGAAAGCAAGATGTATGCTTGTCAATGCCGGTTTAGACAAGGAACGATGGGCCAATGCTATAAACATAGCACGGTACTTGATTAATAGATCACCAACTCTGGCCATAGATTATAAGACTCCATATGAGAAGATGACTGGCAAACCAACATATTACAATATTTTGTACTTGTTTGGTTGCAAAGCTTAATATCATGTCAACGATGATAAGTTGGATCCGAGAGCTAAGAAAGCTATTTTCTTAGCATATGCACAAGGAGTGAAAGGATACCATATGTATTGTGTAGAGGATAAGCAGTTCTTAATCAACTGGGATGTCACCTTCGATGAGTCTTCAGTGTTTACTTGAAGCAAGAAGAGTCGACTAGTGGTGAATCTAGCAAATATCAAACTGTTGATATTGAGTCATCTGAGGATGCATTAGATGAGGTGGAGGTTTCTGAATATGTTCATTAAGCCTCACAAGAATAACCATCAGAAGAACTTTTCATTATATTAGATTAATATTAACCAATAATATTTTAATCATAGATGGAAAACATATATTACAAATAAAATCAACAAATTTTAAATTCATGAACAAAACAGGCTGAAAATAAAATCGATAATTTTATTCCAAATTATTGCTACCATTTGGAATGGAACATTAATTTGTTAAAATAGGAAATAAGGTATATTATATTTTTGAGCCTAACCCTAACCCAAATCGTAAAAACCTAACCCAAAACCCTAACCCATTCACCCTAACCCTAAAACTCTAACCATAAACCCTAACCCTAACCCTAAAACCCTAACCGTAAAAACCCTAACCCTAACCCGAACTCTAACCCTAAAACCCGAACCCGAACCCTAAAACCCTGACCCAAATCATAACTGTCACGCCCCAGTACCGAAATACGGGGACGGACGTCGGCCAGTTACACCGTATAAGGTACGAATACGTTATACGGCGATGACGGCTGTCAATCTTGCTGGGTATCCTAGCATGCAATCATTCTATGGCCTAAATCCGATCTCATATCCACAGGCAATAACAATGAAATACAAAGCAAGAGAGAATCATATGGAAAGCAGGAAATACACATGATAATCGGAAAATCTACAGTACAAGATAGTAATGTAGATGAGTATATCTTCCCACAGTTCCTAGCATGGTCGGGAACTAAAGCACATCCCCCAAGTCAAGTCTGAAAGATCCACAGGGTCAGTCACAGGCAATCTGGGAACAATCCAGGGTTGGTCAGGCCAACCGTAGCAAGTACCAGAAAGAAAAGCTCAAGGACGGACGAAGAAAAGCCAACAGGATAAAATATGACAGGAATAACATATATGAACAGTAAAAGAGGGTAGGATCGTGCGGTACCAACGCACGATAACAATCCACATCTAATGTAGCTAAATAACCAACAATCATCACAATCTTCCTAACATCCAATAATACCTGCAACGCCAACCGGAACTCGTAGCTTGTCAACGGAACAGTAATCCACCCATATATCAAACAAGAAGGGAATGAATTACCATGCCGGAGCAGCGTTACGGGCCAGCCAGCCTAGCAAGCAGCAATCCAATCAATTTAGGTGAATAAACGGCCACTCAAATGTCTACGGCTGTCTAGGTGGAGGTTGGGTTACCCCAACAATGCAATGTAGGAATCCTCAGATCGTGTCGATCTAGCAAGCTAACGGGACCAAGTATATCAAGACTAGATGAGCACCGGTCCCTCGTAAAACCACCGGGCTCTACATATCACCACGGGTCCCTCGTAAGGCCACCGTGCTGAGCATGCCATGTATATAAGGTATAGTAAAGTAGCCGGATACTGCCATCCTCTAATGCGGACGGTAACACTATCCGTAGCGGCCAGCCTGCACTCCATGACTAGATATCTGGGAAGCGGCTAGTACTGCACGATCTCGAGATTACGTTCCCTTCCAATGCTTCTACCAGTTTAAGTTGCCTAGATTAGCCATACATTTATCCGAAATCACATGCCGTGGTCACATGATCCTCCTAGATGTCGTACCTCAGTACGAGAACGCTAAATAAGAATCAACCTCGGCACCTATAGTCCCAGTTGTGATCCATCATGTAACACCCAGTTTTTCCAGATGAGGATAATTTTGTAATTTTGTAATTTTGTAATTATAATTATTATTTAATGATATTTATTTTATATTATGATTTTTAGTGATTTTTAATTATTTATAAACTATTTAAATTCATGACTTGTGATTTTGGTGTTGTGCTAGTAAATAGTAGAGACTGCCTACCCTAGAAGCCTATCCATGTGATTAGGGTATTTTTGACATTTTTAGGGTTATTTGGAATTATTATAATTTATTTAAATTTATGGGAATTTTTAGAATTTATTTTGGAATGGTTTGAATGAGGGTTGACTAGGTTGACTTTAACTAGCAATGACCTTGGTAGGCTAACCTAGAAGCTAACCCTAGTTGTGTTTGGACTTGGTTAGGTCATGTAACCCTAGTTAGACTAGAGTTGACCCATGGTATGGTTATTTGACTTAAGTTAGATTTAAGTCATAAGCCATGACTTGATTAAACCTTAAATCAATAACTAGCCTTAAAGCCCATAGGCCCACACCATGTAGCCAAACCCTAACCCTAATCAGCCCATGGCAGCCAACCTAGGGTTTCACACCCTATTTAATGCCTCTTCCATTTGCTCTTGCCTCTTTTATTAATTTCTCCAAGTTTTGAAGAAGAGGTTTGTCCATTCTTCCCCAACCCATAGATTATTCATTTTAATTCCTTTTCCACTCTAGTCTTTTGCATTAGTTCCTAATCCAGCTCTACTTCATGTCCATGGAGAGAAATCTCAGGTTTGGACCAATTTGGAGCACTTGGCCATCAAGAAAAAAAACCCCATTTTGAAGCTTTTACATGCAAATTGAACATATAGGTAACTTCCTATTCCTTCCATAGAATTTCGTTTTCTTTGCATGGTTAGGAAGCCCTAGGTGTCCTCTCTCTGTTGGTATAGGTTTTGCAAAGTTTTGTGTCCGTTTGGTGTCCGTATCGGACACGTGTCATGATGTGTGTATAGGTGTTTGATTAAATGTCACAAAGGATTTTATTTTCGATTTTTGAAAAACTAATTACATAGATACCTAGGCCTATATGTGTATGTTAATGTTTGTGAAGACTGATATGGATTTCGTGTCGTTTTCATGTCATAAATTGGACAAGCACACACCCGCACAGCCCCGTGCACGTGTCCTGCTACCTGTGTCTGAGTTCTCCCTGGACACAGCACGAGAGGACACCAAATTTTGCGTGCACATAGAGGACATGACTGACATTGACCCTATAAAATTTCGTGAGGTTTTATGGAATGGTTTGGGAGAAATCCCGCGCGCACGGATCACACACTGTGTGCACGCGCACGACAGTGCCTCACTGATACGCACGTTTATTTTGGACACGACACGTCCCCGACCCGATTCAGGGTGATGAAACCCTAGCCCTACTATGGGCGAACCCATATGCACGAGCTCGACCCACCTCGAGCTCTGTGTCGAGCCCACGAAGGCTCGACATGCCTGCACGAGGAATTGTTTGCTGTTTCTGAGGCTATTCGAATTTGGTTTTTGGACACGTTCGTGTCCAGTTTTCTGGACACGAATGCACCCCTATGACACGTACACATGTGTACTATGTGTTGGCACAATCATTTTGACAAATTATTGGGTTTTTGTTTGAAATTGGTTTTGAAGGTCGGGTTTAACTGGAAATACTGAAACATATTAAAGCTCACTGTTCATGAGATTGAGATGCTAAATTTTAATGTTTGTGCCTGTATATATATATGGGATGTATGCCTACAGGTCTGTTATGTATTCCTACTTGATATAAGTTTATTTCCTCAATTGATTTCGAAATCTAGATACTAAATTGGTTTTATTTCCCTATTCTCTGATACATTGAAGGGTTCACTGTCATGTGATTCCTGAGATTAGTTCACATGTATCCACACTCTTCCTAATTCCTAACTCCTAATTCCTGAATTTTCCTATTTTGACACACCCTCACATGTAACTGTTACACACACAACTGAGATATGGGATTCACATTGGGTATTTGATTTGGGTTGAACTGATTTCACATTCCTGTACACTGGTTTACATTCCTGTTATTATGTAGAAGTCTGAGACACATTGCATTGTACAAATCTGAGAACCAAATGATCTTCACTTTGATCTTTAATTCCTTGATCTGAGACTGAGCCACAACACCACTGTCCTTCCTCTATGCCACACACAGGTTATCCTCATCCCTAGTGTATCAGACTAAGGGGGATGCTTGGTGTCAATGGCTCTATATGGATGTTCTGACCCCCATTGCCCAACCAATCCTCCTTAGTTCAGGCCATGACTCCTCCCCACCTCAACTCTACTGTCATAATTCATCACTACTTTAGTATCATAGCAATGCATGGCTAGCATATTTCATACTGCACTGTTTTTCCTATTTTCTCCAGTTTATACACTGGTTGTATTGCCCTGTTTCCTGATACCACTCCACACACAATGCCACTGTTCTTCTTAACTTTCCACCGATTTTCCTGTCACACTAATCACTCTTTCACTCACACACATTGTCACACACAAACCAGTCACACATGGTTCCCCATTGTTTGCTAATCTTGAAACCTGAGAATAGAATAGGAATTGGGTTTAGATTCACATTGCAACCTGAAAACCAAGTCTACTTGAAATCTGAGAACTCGTGACATGCCTACACTGTCAACTGATATGGACTCCTCCCTTTTTACTGATTTTTGAATGGCTCATGTACTGAAACCTGTTTCCTGAGATTGATGTGGGTTAGCTTGTGAACAACCAAGTTTCCTTTATGAATAAAATCTGAGATTTAGATGTGGTGCCTTCCTACATTTCTAATAAACTGTCAATTTCATTACTTAGTGAACTGTTTGGGTTCCCTGCTAAATAAAATCTGAGATTGAGATTGATTATAGGCTTGATGTTGATATCTGAACACTTTGACACATCCCCACACCCACACATCTGCATTTATACATTAAACTGAGTTTTGTTTAATCAAACTGTCCTATTGACACTTATACACACTGTTACACATTCACTAATTCATGTACACACAACCCCTATCTCCTAGTTTCCTATCTATTGAGCTCTGCACACTTGAACTGAACTGTGCACACACAGGACACATTTTGCTGAACACTTGGACACCTTGTTGACACTCACGTATCACACTTTCTACTAAATATTTTCCTATACATCAAAAACCATGCTTACATTACTTGAATCTGAGAGTTAAATGGCTATAGTGTTCTTGAATTGGTTGGTTAGGAGAACTGATATCCCTATTGACCAATGTGCGCACAGTTTTGTGAATGACTGACTTCATTTTATTTAGATACTAAACTTGTAGCTTAGATTCAATTGTTATTGAACTAATTCCTTTTTGAAACCTGAGATTGAATGGTGTGTGGCTTTATATTGTTTTATGTTAAAGTCATATAGTTGGAATCAAGTTAGTTGAATGAAGGTTTAGGATATGTTGCAAACTGTCACCTGGTTTCATTCTTGTAATGTAGGCTGTATACACACACACCCTACACCACAATGTTTTCCTAATTTACATTAACACCCTCTTGACACTCATGTACACAAATACCCTCACACACATACACAGGATTCCTGTCACACTGTTTTGGGAACCTATATGCCTGATACCCACATGTAAAATGCAATATAGTACACACACCCTCACCCTCTCATGTTACACACACACAAGTACCTAGTTTACATTGACACCTATCTAAACTCTATACACACACACATTGTTTGTATGTCCTATTTACACACACATGTATACCTTAATCTCTCTCTAAATCTCTATGTATATATGAATATATGTAAATATGTATATAGGCTTGTATGATATGTAAAATAGGTAATAATATGCATGGATAATGTGGTATGTAAATTGTAGGTTTGATAGCTTGTATAGACTTGTGATTGGTGTGTGATTACTAGACTAGGCTTGGTTAGGACTAGTGAGACTTGTTAGACTTGTTTGGGCTAGGACTTGACCTAGTTGACTAGTGTGGTTGACTAGAGTTGACCAACTGTTGACTTTAGTCTAGTTTGACCTAGACAGCATGCAGATGCATTGTAGATTACTATTATCATCCCATGTATACATCTTGACTTGTATTGCTCTAACTAGGAGTCAGGTACCTCATCTCGGACAGTACATTTACTTCAGACATTCAGATACGAGGCGAGTACATTCTCTGATCATTTCATATCCTGCTTAGAATTATTTCCTGCATTAAATTACTTTACTTAATACTGTCACGTTGGTCACACGGATTAGTACAATATGGATCCCTCCCTGAGATGTTATCCCTTCAGGGAGCATCGGGTACTCTATGTTCTGTGCGTTTCACTTACATGGCGTATCATATGCTTCTTTGGTTCTTTGATCACTTGTGACATATACCCTTATGATCACAGAGTCTTCTTTGAATCCTTATCTCATTTATTGGGTTTCCCAGAATCCCCATTTATGGGACTACTATGTACCACCCTTCGGGGGCTTACCACCCTTTGGGGGCTTACCACCCTTCGGGGGCCGTTACATAGAATCATAACATAACCTGGTTGGATCCTTGTGTATTAATTAGGGGTACGGGGGAGTATAAATAGCCATGTGAACAATTCCAAAGTAGAATAGCCATGTACGCCTCTTTAGTATAGCCATGTACAAATCCAGCCGTTCACATGTCGACTTTGTACTCTAAATCACTAGTCACTGGTAGTTCTCTACTTATAGTAGATATTTATATTACAGCTCTCTCTCTGTTTACATACTGCATTTCCTTCAGTATCTATATCTTACTTTACTGCATGATTATATTTTCTAACCTGCTATGAACTGTTGAGATCTATTGTGCTCGCTCCCGTCCTGACTGGACCTGTTGAAAATTTTACAGAGGATGATGAGGAACCCTGCACCCCTTACTTAGAGTTTGCCTAGATGACACTCGCGACCTGGACCCCTGGGGAGGTTCAGGCAGCTGCTGAGGACGATACCTTGCTTAGTATAGATAGCTTAGACTGTTTCCATTTTATGTTTAGTTGTTGTTCTTGATTCAGAGTTGTATATTTTTAGAGATGATAAGACTTGTATTTCTTTTCTATTGTACCTCAGTTGAGGATTTCTTTATCTATTTCATCGTGCCATATTATATCTATAGATTGTGATTGAGTTATACCTCTGTGTTGGCCTCCTTATGGAGAGTATTCTATTATGTTAGTTATAGTTCATGACCTAGAACAGCGTTCTACCGCCGACACTGCGGCGTAGGCTGGGCGCTGTTATGTACTCGTACCCTCACAGTGGGTGCGGGTCGTGACACATCATTAGTGTTATGCAACAAGCAAGCAAACAATCCTGACCACGCTAAGACTATAGGCCAACTACCAGATACCCGTGAAGTTAATCATATAATATAGCTAGAATATCAAGATGGCATCGTAATGCCATCTAACCATGGAAGTAGCACCTCAAAGTGCCAGTAGACAAGGAGCACCGCTGTGCAAAATCAGGGCCAGTACCTCAAAGGGTAAGCTGGACTTATAGCATGGATACAAGTAGTCATGTCAAGAACAAGGACAAATCTGTCAGTCATATGAAATCATCTGCCCACATCGTGGCATGGACCTCTACTATAATATCCTATCAAGTATACAAGGGAGCCTACAGATCTAATCATCAAGTCGGTCTATCCACCGGATCAATCTATCAGGAGTCTCCCATCCACGATGGAGTGAATATCACGTCAAGAAAGACAATCACCAAATACCAAGCTCATCACTATAAACAATGTTAGGCCTCTGGCTCACAAGAATCCTCTGAATCGATGATCACAAGCTATCAGCAAATAAGTCTCACCACTACCAAGATATAACAAACCAGGTTTTGGGCGCTTGGGAAGTAGAGTAAAAATTATATAATAATACCCTCGATATTCTCCTCGTTTCGCGAAACATTCGCAATCATCAAAATCCAAGAATCCACAGTCATATCCGATCGAATTAGAACATAATCAAAAGAAATAGCAACACTATCCAAGAGTCCACGTGAGTCCATCAATCAATATCTCGAGATCATACTCTCCCTAGTACTCAATCCTTAGATATATTCAAAATCACAAATCACGATACATAGGACAACTATCCGTCCTAGCTGGCTAGACTAGGATAACTCCTAGAATGAATGGTCAGGGGACAAGAATATATTAATTAAATGCCGCCGGAAAAATGGCAAAGATTACATGAACCGCTCTGGAGCAGATCCACAACCCTTAAACCAAACAAGGACCAGGGTTGCACACCATCTCCCGGGTGGAACCGCGCTCCTTACTCTATCCGACGGACAAGAGAAGTCAAGAACTAGGCGACTAATCTAGTCAAGAGTCTACCTAGCAAGTACTGGAATCAGACCACTATATCCAAAACAAGTAAGCACGAGTCTAGATTAGCAAACCAAAGGAATGGTTCTGCCTAATTCTTCGAACCAAATTTCCGACCGAAAATTCTGGAAAAATTCGACAGAATCTCCTTTGTATTCTGGATGGGAGCTCCCAGCGAATTGGGGCTAAATCCACTCGGCACAACCCGCCGCAGAATCGCAGGCTGAGAACACTAAGTCTCAGCTTCCAACAGCGCTACCATGCGTACTGAAAACCAAACCATAGCCGAGAACACTAAGTCTCGGTCTCCAGCAGCACTACGATGCGTGCTGGACGCCAAGCCAACACATTCAACAAGAACCGCCACACAGGGCGCATCAAGAGCCACAGTCATATCCTAGCCACAAACACAGTCACAAAAATAGCTAGCCAAGCCGTTACCCGACCGCGAGTCGGACACGGGACATATGGGGACAATTCATACATGTGAGTCGTGCTCGTGTCCTCGAGGTGTGGATGACCCGTCCGAGTTGTCCGATACGGTCGTAAACCGGTATCGAACCAAGCTATCCTAAGTTATCATCATGGCAGTTCTACTAACATGCTACACTACTCATGGTTATACATTAACAAATACAATTAATTAAAATACAGTAAAATCCAGGAGAGAGGGCAAGAGCCATCGATGGACAAGGGGTACTTGCCTAGAGGGCTCGGCTAGGTAAGCAAGTCTTCGGCGATCAGAATCCAAGGTGGTATGTCCATCGAGGTCCTCAGAACACACAATAAACAATCATTAGAATTAAATAAAATAATAAAATAATGACGAAAATCACGAAGAATGGCAGGAGGCTATACCGTGTGGGTCCCACAAGTAGTACAGGGATCTGGCATGGAAACCGAGGCACGCGGATCGATACGGGCACGCAAACCGGGATGTGCACGTAAATCGAGACACGCACGAGATTCGAGATGACACGAATATCGAGGCGAACAGGAACATAACGTGCACGTAGATCGAGACGTGCACGTAGATCGAGGAACCACGAATATCGGGATGGCGCACAAATCATCGCGGCACGCAAATCAAGGCATGCACGCAAATCGAGACGACACGAGGTCCAAGGTGGCATGCAAACCAATGCGGTACGTAAATCGGTGCATGCACGCAAACCGAGGCAACACAAGATACAATGTGACACACAAATCGATACGGCACGCAAATCGGTGCGTGCACGTAAATCAAGGTGGCACGGGTCACGAGGTAGGCACAAAGGCCGAAACACGAGGATCGAGACAACACACAAACCGAGGCAGCGCGGGAATCGAGGTGCACGAAAATCGAGACTGCACGCACACCAAGGTACGCGCAAACCGAGACGACACAAAAATCAAGGGGTCACAGAGGACGAGGCGACACGTACACCGAGGTGCACGCATCTCGAGAACCACGGGGAACGAGGGAACACGCAAATCGAGTGCACGTAACCCAAGGCACGTGGCCCGGGGAGCACGCTGCCCGAGAATGGCACGCAGCTCGAGGCTGCACGCTGCTCGAGCATCGCGGAGCACAAAGGCGTCCCGCTGCTCGAGGCTGGCGTTGCCCCCGAGGCGCACGCAGAACGAGGAAAAAGGGGGAGGCAAAAGAGCTCACCGGAGCAGCCAGGTCGGGGTGGCTCGCCGGCAGCGCTCGACCTCTGGCAGGGGAGAGAGACGGAGGGGCCGGGGCTCGTCGCCGGGAAGGGGGCGGTGGAGGCGACGACAACGATGATGATGGGGGCGGCGCTGGAAGTGGTGGTGGAGAGGGCAGCAGCGAGGGGGAGGCGGAGGAGATGGCGACGATGATGGTGGTGGTCGCGGTGGCGCCGGCGACCATGGTGGTGGTGGCAGCCGTCGATGAAGGAGACGGCGGCGCGGTGCTGAGGGCGGCCGGGGGCGACGAGGATGGTGGCGGAGGAGATGAAGACGCCGACGATGATGAGGGTGGTGGCGCCGATGGAGATGGGGGCGGCCGCAGCTGGGAGTGGTGGTGGCGAAGGTGGAGGAGACCGTGGCCGGGGTTGGTGGCCGCGGTGGGGCCGGGCCGGGGAAGAGCGGGAGAGAGAGGGGAAGTTTGAGAGAGAGGAGAGTGAGGATGAGATGGGAGCTGTGAGGTTGCTGTGAGGAGAAGAGAGGGGAGTTTAGGTAGGGAGGGGTGGGCTGTGTGAAGAAGAGTGGAGAGGGGAGTTAGGTAGGGAGCAAATTTTACTTCACTTGCTGGCTTTTTGGTTTGCTTGATATTTTACTTTCATTTCTTGCCATGGTGTCATTTGTTGTTAGATTATGCTATTGCTTTTAACATTTTGGTATCAGTGCTTGGGTTCGTGTTGAAGTTGGGAGCAAATTTTTATCGTAGAAGATTGCTGCCGTTGCATTTTTGAAGTTTTAAAGTAAGAGTGCCAGTAAGTTGTTATTTTTGGCGGAGAAAGGGTACATTTGTTTTTTTGTTAATTTTTGTTGTTGGTTTTCATTTATTTTTTACGTAAAAAAATGAATATTGGAAATGGTCTCAATCTCTCACAAACTTTGATTCCTATGTTTAGTGGTGAAAACTATAGTTTTTGGAGAATCAAAATGAGAACACTTTTTATTTCACAAGATCTTTGAAAACTTGTTGAGAATGGCTATGCAGAAACGGATAGGACAGCAGAAATGAGGGATCTTCGTAAAAAGGATGCGAAAGCGCTACTTATATTGCAACAAGCGGTGAATAACTCCATCTTTCCGAGAATTGTGAATGCTGAGAAGTCAACCGATGCATGGAAGATTTTAAAGCAGCAATATGAAGGTGATGGCAAGGTAAAATCCGTCAAATTACAAACTCTTAGAAGTGATTTTGAAAATCTTTGTATGAAGAATGCTGACACAATTGATGATTATTGTACCAAAGACGCAAATATTGTTAATCAGTTAAGAACTCTTGGTGAAGAGTTTGACGATAAAAAGGTAGTAGAAAAAGTTTTAAGAACTCTTGTTCCTAAATTTGACCATGTAGTAGCTGCAATAGAGGAATCCAAAGATTTATCTACATATTCTTTTAGCGCACTAACAAGTTCTCTTCTAGCTCATGAACAAAGACTAAACATGACAGAAGAAAAGAACGTTGAAAGTGCATTTCAGACAAGATTTGAAAACATAAGAACATATCAAGGAAGAGGATTTGGAAGAGGTGGCTATAGTGGACATAGCAGAGGTAGAGGCAAAGGAAGAATTGATTGGAACAATCAAAGAGGAGGCGCCAACGATAGAGGCAATCAAGGACGACCTGACTAGAACAATCAAAGAGACGACCATAATGATAGAGGTAATCATTCACGATCTGACTGGAACAATCAAAGAGGCGACTACAATGATGGAGGTAATCAACACCAAAGCTACGAGGGAAAACAATGCTATTTTTGTAAAAAGTTTGGGCGCACTGAGGCAATTGCTTCACCAAAGGTAAGCAACAAGTGAATTACGCAGAGAAGAGTGGAGATGAAGTTAAAGAAGATACTAATCTTTTTATGACTTGTTCTAATTCTGAAAAAATTAAAAGTAATGTTTGGTCTTTAGATAGTGGTTGTAGTAACCATATGACAGGAGACAAAAAGCATTTTTGTGATTTGAATGAATCTGTGAAGACAGAAGTTAGGATGGGAAATAATGCAGTCATGAAAATTGAAGAAAAATGTACAGTTGCAGTAAAAACAAAGTCAGGTATGGAAAAGGAAATTCATGATGTTTTTTATATTCCTAGTCGTGCTCATAATTTGATAAGTGTGGGTCAGTTGATTGCAAAGGGTTATTCAATTACCTTCAAAAATGATACATGCTTTATTACGTCTAAAAATTCTGATAGGCCCACGATGAAGATCCATATGGCTGAAAATAAAATGTTTCCTCTTCAAATTTCATGTCTTGATAATTATGCTTTAGATTCTAATATGAAGAATGAGTCCCAGTTATGGCATTTACGATATGGCCATTTACATTTCAATGGCTTAAAGTTGTAAAGTCAGAAACAAATGGTTCTAGGCTTACAAGGAATTGAATGCGTTGATACTGTTTGTGAAGGTTGTGTTTATAGAAAATAACATCGTACTTCTTTTCATGTTGTAAAGTCATGGAGATCTACTAAGCCTCTAGAACATATTCATGCTGACATTTGTGGTCCAATGCAGATTTTATCATTGAATAAGAATAGATATTTTTTTTACTCTTAATTGATGATTTTTCTCGAATGAGTTGGGTATATTTTTTTGTCAAAAAAGTCCGAAGCATTTTCTAAGTTTCAGGAGTTCAAGGCTTTTGCTGAAAAGCAAAGTGGAAATGCTATAAAGATCCTCAGAACTGATAGAGGAGGAGAATTCTTATCAAACGTCTTTAACATTTTTTGTAAGAAAAATGGTATATTCAGGCAGCTTACGGTGAAGTACACCCCTGAACAAAATGGAGTGGCTGAGAGAAAGAATAGAACCATTGTTGAGATGACTCAAAGCATGCTGAAAGAAAAGAACCTACCCAATGATTATTGGGCAGAAGCTGTGGCAACTTCGGTACATTTACTAAATCGCTCGCCAACAAAAGCTGTACAAAAGATGACACCATATGAAGCTTGGTTTGGAAGAAAATCAGGAGTAAGTCATCTCAAGGTATTTGGTTGTATTGCTTATACATTTGTTCATCCTCAAATTCGTAAGTTTGATAAAGTTCTCACGGCTTTACTTCATGATGCATGGTGGATGGCGTCGACCCCCGGCTTACTCTTGTCGCCGTTACCGTTGCTGGCCGCCGTGAATGTTACGAGGCTTAGGACTTTCAAAGTATTTCTCCCATGTGTTTGAAAGTCTTCAAGTTGTAACAGAAAATTCATTAAATAATAAGAAGGAGAAGAGAGGTTTTCTTTCTTTCTTTCTCGGGAATATTTTGTTTGAAAGGCTGCTTGTTGACTACAAGATATTAGCTAATCTTGTATAAAATGTAGAGAATTTCTCAATCCGACCAAACCCAAAACTTACAGGGGATTCTCCCATCATTCATCTTCCCTTTCTGATTTACAAATGAAGCATCAAAACTTGTATTATGATAAAGTTTCTCAAGTCGCAAAAGAGGCCTTGTGACTATATGAAAGTACCATAAAGTTTGATATATTATACTTTGATACAAGGTCACCAAATTTGTAGCTCGCTACACTCATATATTCGATATACATGGTTCATCTTTTGTATAATTTGGCCGGGTCTCCCAACAGAAATTTACAACACAAGATCCGGCTTGCTCTATAACACTTCTAGCTTTCTAACAAACTTGACATGTGCCCGACTCTTACAAGTAGATTCATCATTTTTCTCGGATCTCATAGCGACTGTTGATGGTTGAATGGGATTGTTTTCGCCTCTTTACAAGATGCGAGGCAGTGTTCCTGTCAATTAGGGCTTCTTCGTGATTTGGCTAGAAATTAGAAAGAAAAAAAAGTAAATGAGAGAATTGTAAAAATGATATCCAACTCCTCGTGTTGCTAAATTTCAAATCATACCTTGAATGCTAAAGCCTTGTCGAAACTTTCCATTGCTATGTCGGGTTCTCCATAATTCAGCTGTGCTCTACCAAGTGTTATCCAAGCCTTCATAACAAAGCAGATCAGTGGAAGTTAGCTCTAGCCTCTTAAAATGAATGATAATTGTTGTCAGCAAAAAAAGCAGAAATTATCCACTCACCTTCAACAACAAAATTTAGCTAATACTTTGTTTCAAAATGACTGGTAACATTTGCTGGCTGACTCTAGCATTTCATACAAACACTGTAACTGTGTAGGTCTAGTACTCAACTAATTTGGTTTACCATTGTAATGTAGATCCTATAAATTAATTCATGCATTCATATTAGGAAGACATGAATGCAAAACTAGATGTAACGTACCAACCAAAAGTATAGTATAAATATCAAAAGTTGGCCATCACATGATAAAAAGCAACCAAATTTGAAATAGGCAGCTAATACAAGCCCTCGAGTGAAATCCATTATACTTGACAAGTACCACAATACTTGGGTGCTACTAATGTTTGCATAAGATGTCAATTAATCATGTGTAAGATGTCTTTTCTTATCTGCACTTAAAGCCCCACATTACACATTAGTTCAGCAATTTGGTTTCAACTAAAAATCACTAACCATGTGTTTGGTTGTTAAGAAAGTGAGGGAAAGGAAAGGAAAATCACTAATCATGTCTGTGCAATATATTATTCAATATAAATGTCAGATTTGATAACATGCTAAATGCAGTTGCTCATGACTAGTAATCAGTCTATCCATACAACCTAAGCCTATTTTCTCCACCACTCAGTTCCTAAATTCACACAGGTATACGATTGCTAACTGCTAAGATGTAGTCAATTATTACCTTAGTCTTCCTCGTTTTGTGAGGAACCCACCTAAGCTTTCCGAATATAAATTACCTTGCTTGCTTTAGAAATTCTATAACCTAATCAGAATGAAGAGAGCTACAAAAGTTCTATCACCAACTCCTCTATAGAAGAACCACAAATAAAACCATTTTCTTAGATAGGCCAAGTAGGAGCTGACTAACTTTAACCAAGAGGCTACGACTCAAAGAAAGCTTTTTACACCTTACACTTGCAACTGAACCAAACATGTCTTTGTGTGATTTGAGTAAATGAAGACAGGTGCATTTTACTCGATCAAAATCTTAATGCAGATGATCAGCACATTTCTCAATAATAGGCTTGGCTGTAAAATAGGGAGTGCCAACATCACAAAGCTGAAGTGGACTATGACGCTGAATCAAAGCACATGTCCTCACACTTTTCTTCTTCGTTTCATTATTGCTACATTAGCTTCAAAACTGCATTGGTTGATGTGCACAGCATATAGAAATCCATCTTGTAGGCTAACATTACCATATAGGCTGTGTTTCGTAGAGCAGGTTAATCTAACCTTCCAATCTTGGCCAATTCATGAGAAGGCAAATCAATGATTAAACAATAGTTGTTTGAACGGTTTAAACCTCCTATAGAACTACATTATTGCAAATATCTTCTTTAAATGTACTAGGAACATGATTTATTTGTCATATTCACATTGATTCCCCCCTGTTCAGCTCAATATTTCCCTGAAGGATAACCACAAGATACTTCTCGAATTGAGATCCCAAATTCCAAATCAAAGAAATGCCAGACAAAATCTTCTCAGACAAATATTCAGAGAATGCCCGTTACTGATTCTAACTATTTTGCACTACGTCCATAGCCATGCACTACTCACTTTCACCGGGTACAACTCTTGAAAGTTGTCACGTGATCCGCCCATGGTCTTGATACAGGATCCAGAGCAACTCAAGTTTTGAGTGTTTTCAAAGAGAAATAGAATGTAGCATGCCTTTACCATTTGCAACTTGAGTGAAAATGGGAGGTATGTTTCGTAATATTGAAGAAAATAGAATAGCGAAATGAGTTCCAATGTCAATGGCAGAATGGGGTGCACAACCACCTTGAAGAGCCTTAGAAGTAAACAAGTCGGTACCAATATTATCTAAAAGTATTTATTGGTCAAGGAAAGAATCTTTCAGTTTCGCAAATTCCTCCTAGTTGAAGTAGGATACATTTAAAACAAAAATCTGAAACCAGGAGGAGAAAGCAACATAGTATAATGATATATGTAACGTTAGAGAACAGACCTCAGCCCACAAGGGATCCAATTCCGTAGCCCCTGCAAGGTCAAATGTGCTTGTGAATAGTTCAATGACAGGGGTGCATAGTAGCTATAGTAGGCTCATGCAACATTATATTCAGTAGTCATGACAGAAATAACTTCAAATTAAATTTTATTGAAGAATGGTGAAAATAAAAAAAAGGTAACAAAACAATGCATGTATGTGATGGCGAAGAAAGGACAATCTTTTTGAGAACTTATTAATGGAGGCACTACTTCAGCATGCGTCTTTCTACATACATATACTCGATAGACAAATACTGGATACTTTAGTTGACCACTTTGAACGTAGAAACTGCAATTAGTGCATCGAAAAAATAGATTCTAAGAAAGCCCACATGATTGCATGCCAAATTAGATCAGTTTAGTCTCTATGGTTCCTTATATGAATACATGAAAGTCTATAAAACCAAATATGTCAAAATTTATATTTAGATTTTTTACTTAGCTAAAGCAAAACAAAATACATATACGTATTAAGGTAAACACCGTACATTAAAGTGCAGGTACATTAATGTGTAGGAAGAAACTAAAAGTAAACAGATCTGCAGGAAATTTACTGTGGCAATTTATGAATGAAATAAAAAGAGTGACATACGGGCTGCTGCCTTCAAAGAACTCCATGCATCTCCTATCTCCAATAGGACTTGTGCTTTTTGTTCATGCAGCTTTGCCTTTTCCGGTGTCAACATGATTGCAGCCTCCCACTTCCGAAGAGCTTCATTATACAATCCACCCTATTCAAAAGAGTATTAAGATAGAGATGTTTATTTTCAAAGAAACATAAACAAGAACCAAAAAGAAACTTATAACACTAAACAATCAACAGAAAGAGAGGAGAGAATTTTGGGTATATAGGTTTCTATCAACTGTCCTTTGACAAATAACTAAATATAGACTTATGGAAGACTTATCACCATATATTGTGCATCGTATTAATTTGTTGGCATTGACCCCAGATATGGTGCGCCCTTAGTGGGTTACTGGGCCGTGGAGCTACAGCAACGGGGTGAAGTGGGGGTGGAGGGGTGTTTGCATACGGGTAGGATTATAGTTGCTTAATCCCAGTAGGAAAACCAAAACTATCCTAATTATGTGGCTAATCATTGCCTCCCCTATGTACTTCCATCTCTTTCATTTGCTATAGTGCATTGTGGACAAGTGGCGGGGCTCTCGTAGCTTCCTTCCTCCCATTGACTATCTGTTCGAGTTTGTTAAGCAAGCATCAAAATTTAGATGCTTGGGCTTCATCATGTTAATTCACTAATGTTTTTGTTTTTATGTTACAATACAATATCACGTTGGAGCAAAATTTAGTTCCATATTGACCTTTCCAATCATTTTAGATTCGGTAATTAAAAAAATACACACAAATTGCTGTGAGCATGAACAAGAAATAAATATCTTTGGAAAAGGATTTGGAAAGATTACCAAACACAAAGGAAGGAAATAGTCTTTCCTTTCCATATGGATGAAAATTGTATCTCTTTGATTTTTTTTCTTCTCTTCACTATTATATCATTCCTACCAAACACAACCTCAAAAAACAATCACATCCTATCGTTATCCAAAAAAAAAAAAAAAATACAAATAAGGAAAACGCCCTTCCTAAGGCCGTTTCCATTTTTTTATATATATATTTTCTTTCGTTAACGGCTTAACGGAACATATAACGAAAAAAAAAATATTTAAAAATAGCATAAAGAGCAAATCGCCCTTCTTAAGGGCGTTCTTGTGCTTTGTTTGTGATTTTATAAACAATTAATGCTTTATATGAAAATTTTCGATTAAATTTTGAAAGGACAAACAAATATCAAGTCACTAAAAGCTCAAGGAATAAACATGCAATAACTCATATTGGTGTGGACTAATAATAAAGAAAAGAAGAAGAAGAAGAAGGAATAAACATCATTACCGAGAAATTATTGGGTCCGGAAACGTTCCTCCCGGTGGCTCCACGAGCCGGGACCACCTCGCCGGAAAGCTCCTCCGCCGCGTCGTCCGTGGACCCCACCAGAGCCAGCCCTAAGAAGAACAAGAACCCACCCAAAAAAAAAAAAAACAGCCGTCACTCACTCGCTCCCGTCCGTCCGATCGGATGAAAGAAACAGAATCGGACGGTCGAGGACGGCTTACGTCCAGACGTTGAGGGTCTGAACTCGTTGTCCCTCAGGAACTCCGGCAGCTCCTCGTACCGAACCAAGCGGGTCCGGGTCCCCGGACGCTGCTTGGATCCGCCTCCGGGACGCCGGCGGCTGCTGCTGTCGGATCCCATCTCTCGATCGCCCCGCCCCGCCCCGCCCCGCCCGGATCCGAATCGCTCCGATGGCTTTCTTTCTCGTGCTCCCTCTTGGAGTGGAGCGCTTCTATTTTATTATTATTATTATTTATTTATTTATTTATTTATTGCGAGAAATTAGAAGGTGGTGGGGGCGGGGAGCGAGCGTCTCGTGGTGGGACACGTGGCGGACATCGGAGTGGATACGGAGACGGTTGGATTGCGGTTGGGCGGTTCGTGCACATAGGCCCCTCGTGATTTAGTTATTATTATTATTATATGGGAGTTTTAGATATAAGCCCTTTCAAATATCCTTCGTTTTAACATAGGCACCAAAGGCTTTCTCAAAAACATAGGCACCAACAACACCTCTATATTCCTCTCCTCTAATGAAAGTAATTTGCTTAAATAGCAGTGTAATGAATATTTGTTTGTAAAAATTTGTGCCAACAAACTCCATTGACATAATTACAATAAAAGTTACAGCATAAAATAATATTAGAAAAAATAATTACTACAAGAAAAAAAGTATTCGTGGTAAGTAAAAAAAATATTGAAATATTTTTTTTATTGGTTTTGTAATTTGTGTTTGGTTCACACAATTGTTTAGGCTCATTACACCTTCATTTACAAAAGGAGAAGAAACCTAACTAAACTTTTCAATTGGACATATCATGATTTAAATTCTAAATTGATATAAAATTCAGAATCTAAACGTTACTTAGCCCAATAAATTTGTTCATACCAACATAAATATTACTTATAAAATAAAATAAAAAATGCGGTTTCGTGTTTTACTTATATACTCCAACAGCCAAGTAACAACTCAGCATACGTTACTCATGTTTTTTTTTAAATTTAAAAAAAAAAAAAGAGAAATGGACAGTCAGGATTGCTTTCACGCCATCACTTGTCCAATATTGGGATAATGTTGATGCAGTGTAATACTTTTTTAAGTAATGGACAAGATAATGGTGATTGATTGACTGTAACAAAATATACTTGTAAGCTCATTTTCTAAACCATTATTTTGGGGGTATTCTTACAAAGTCCCTTTAAACTGCCATATTTTTATCTAAGTCCCCGTAGTAATCCCTCAAATCATACAAAATATGGGAGAAGAAAAAGGTTTAAGAAGGGAAAAAAATTGTCAAAGATGACAAAAATGAGTTGAGTTAGAGCATTGATACTAAGACTCATTCCAATTTCTAGATTCTAGTTTTACAATGTATGAGCGCTAAGGCACAATTGATGACACGTCCCTGCCATATGAACTGTAACTTGGGTCTGAGAATTTCAACATGCAAAACATAGGAACTCATTTTATAGAATAGTAAAGACATAACTAGAAACTCGACGGATAGTGACTTGGGGACTTTTAATCAAATTATAAGTTTGAGCAACTTGTATTAAAAAGTTAGGTTCAAGGGACTTATATACAAAAAAATAAGTCTTCTAATTTGGTTTAAATCCTATTTATTTTTATCACCATCATCAACAAAACTCCATGATTATAATCACAAACATCAAAGACAACTATTCTATAAGAAACTTCTATGCAATTGCAAGAGAATGATGAAGTGCAAAACAGTAAGCATTAAATTCTAACAATTTGACAGAAAATTCTCATTTCTCATGAATCATAATACTGTTATAAATATGGATAATTCACATAATTAGTTGGCCTACATAACCTATGTCTCTTCGTTATCCATAACCTATGACCTATGGTTATCCATAACCTATGCCTTTTGGCATTTTTCTTTTAATTATCATCATGATGTTAACCTCCATTGTAAGCCTATATAAAGGGCTCTTCTCAAGATGATTTGTACATGTGAATGAATAAATAATTTCCTCCATCTCCTTCTCTTTGTTTTACAATACGTTATCAGCACCATGCTCTAGGAAATAGAAGAAGGAAGAAATAGTTCTCTTAAGAAAAGAAAGGTATTGAAAAGGTAAGTCTAATTTTATATACTTAGATACATGCATGTTTTAGTAAAATTAAATACAAGTTTGATTTATGTGTTTATAGATCGATTAGAACGTAAGTTTTCTAGATCTATTTTTTCTTTTAGTTTTAAATCTAAATATGTATTGAACATGTTCACAATTTCATTCAAAATAGAAAATTTATGATAATCTATTTAAGATTATGTAAAAAAATTATTTCTATATGTTTCCTATGAACTATGAAATTAATCTAGAATATCTTTAAAATAAAAATTTCACTTATTTGGAGTTAGTTAATTTCATTAAATTAGTTCATGTGAATTGGTTATTTCTATTATTTTATTTATTTGAATTCTATAGTGTACTATTTCACATTGTTGTATATGTTAATCGAATTATATTAAAAAAAAAATACCCAAAATAAATTATTATATAATGATCACATTGTTGTATATGTGATAAACATAAGACATAATATTTTTTGATAGCGTTCTATCACATTGTTGTATATGTGATACACATGAGGTGTGGCACATGGGTGCCATGTGGGTTCATGTGGGAGTATTTTTCATGTGTTTCATCACATTGTGGCATATGTGAAGTTTTGTAACCTTTAAAACGCTTATCAATTTTATTATTGATTAACATCTAATATAATTATTTTATGTCATGTAGGTGTTGAATCTTGTAATGTTTGAATTCAAAGCTCTTGATATGAGCAGAAATAATTATTTATCATGACAATGGATGCAAAGTTGTAATTGTAGTCCAACAAGCTTGATGGTACTATTAAGAAGAAAAATAAAAAAAAAATTCTAAAGTCAAGACTTTGATTTGATTTTTCTACGACATCATATCCATGATGGTCTAAAGATAGGATATTTATGTGAGGATGATCCATTGAATTTGTGGACATCTCTAAATGATAGATTTGACCACCAAAGGATGGTAATTCTTATGACTGCTCAAACTGAATGGTTGAATTTAAGATACCATGACTGTAAAAATGTTAAATAATATAATTGTGCTCTGTTTAATATTGTTTCTCGCCTTAGATTGTGTGGAGAAAAAGTAACAGAGCCTCAAATGATTGAGAAGATCCTCTTCATTTTTCATGCAAGCAATGTGCTTTTGTAGCAATAATATTGTAAAAAAAAAAAAATACATAAATTACTCTGAACCGGTGACTATCTCAGTGTAGTAAAGGCAAATAGTAACGTTCTCATAAAAACCACAACTCTAGACCAACTGGGTCAATGACAATTCCTGAGGCAAATGCTAATTTTGGAATTAGCAGAGGTCGTGGTGGAGGACGTGGGAGAGGGAATGAAAAAAAAAATTATGAAATATATGGTCATGGTTATCAACCTTACAAAGGTTGAAACAATGGTCCATGAAAGAATAAATGAACAAATGGACAACACCCTCTAACAAAGGGAATCAAGTTACAAATAAATAGTTTGAGAAGAAGCTAATGCAATTTTTATTTTTTGAATGAGCACTCGGTCAATATATGTTTATTTCAAGTATTTACAAACTATTTATATTTGAAGTCATAGAAACCATTGTTTCCATCATGGAATGTCTAGGCCATGAGAGTTTTGTTTTATTGAAAAAATATATATATATATATATATTATAAATTTGGAGTTATATTTCTATAATATGATATTATCATTTGAAATGCTTAATTTTTCTTATTGTACTTATGCTAGCTAAAATATATAAGTTCATAATATTTTTATTTTGCTTCATGGAGTAGTAACGCATGCTTGTCGTAAATATGACAAAGATAGACATTGATTTAGCAATGTCGAAATACTAAAAAAAAAAAGATTTGAGAGATTGAAAGAATCTAAGAAAAATGACTTAGATATGTGTTTGGTAGATAGTACTACAACACAAATGAATTTGAAGAATCAACTATATATTCCTTGTTTACAAGGAAGGATTATAACTAGACCATATTTTCTAAAAGTTAAGAATGAGTCTTCTACTTTCTTGTAAAGAACATAAAGAGACATTTGTGGTCATATTCATCCTGCTAGTTGTTCCCCAGTGCACACACAAAATGGGTTAGCTGAGTCATTTATTAAACATCTTCAACTTATAGCTAGACCTCTACTAGTGCAATCTAGTTTGAAAATTGTGGCTTGAGACATGATATTTTATATGTTGCATCTTTAGTTAAATTTAGACTCATTGCCTACCATATTATTTTATATATACAACTTGTTAGTGGTAAACAACCAAACATTTCATATTTGAGAAAGTTTGGATATACAGTATATGTTCCAGTTCCATCTTCCAAAAGAACTAAGATGGGTCCCCAATGATGTTTGAAAAATATACATTAGTTTTGAGTTTTCTTCCATAATAAGGTATTTAAAATCAATGACTAGTGATGTCTTTACTACAAGATTTGATGATAGTCTTCTCGCCGTTAGGGGGAGGTATAAGCAACAAATTATTCATATAGAATAAACTATTGCTAATTAACGACGTGAATTGACATGGTATACGTCTACTCTATCGATCTCATTAAGTTCCAAGCATTCCAAATGTGATTATGAGATAAGAAGAATGATACATTTGCAAGAAATTGCAAATCAATTACCTGATACATTTAATGATGTCATAAAGGTAACTATATCATATGTGCCAGTCATAATCATTGTTTCAATTGGACAAAATCTAAACAAAACGACAAATGAATCTACTACTACACGTCAAAAGCGTGGTAGACCTATAGGTTCCAAGGATAGTGCTCCTAGAAAGAGGAGAGTAAATGAAACATCTTGTCCTGATAAAAGCCCGATAGTGGCTGGAGCTCCGGAAATAGATAATGAAGATGTGCATGTTTTCAAATTCACTGAAATGCCTATGGATGCCTCTAGAGAGGCACAGGTACCTGAAAATGAAGAGATCTCGATATTCCATGCATGTTCAGGTGAATTATGGAATAGAAAAGCACTTGTCATCGATGACATATTTAACTATGCAGTAGCTACTGAAATATCAAAGGACAATGATGATTGTGAAAATGAACCACGTAGCATAAATGAATGTCGACAAATAAAAGATTGGCCAATCTGGAAAGATGTTATTCAAGCAGAATTAAATCTTTAGAAAAACGTGGTATATTTGGACATATAGTGGAAACACCAAAGGGCATAAACCATGTTGGTTTTAAATAGGTGTTTCGTGAGAAAATAAAATAAGAGAAACGAAGTTGAAATATACAAAGCCCAACTTGTAGCACAGGGTTTCTCTTAAAGACCTGGAATTGACTACGTTGAGACATGCTCTCAAGTTACGGATGTCATTTTTAGTTATCTAATTAGTCTCGCAGTTTCTAAAAATCTTGATATAAGATTTATGGATGTTATAACTGCATATTTATACGGAGACTTAGATACTGACATCTATATAAAAATTCCAGAAGGATTTACACTGCCAAAGACTAAGTCTAAGGGCATGTGTTCAAATTAGATGAGCATTATATGAATTAAAATAATCCACAAGAATGTGGTATAATCGTCTTATCATATATTTGACTAAGGAATGATACAAAATAGTCAAATTTATCCATGTGTCTTCATTAAGAAATTCAGAAATGAATTCTTAATAGTAGCAGTATATATTGATGATATAAAACCTGATCAGGTCTCCTACAGAATTGGAGAAAACTGCAAACTATTTGAAGAATGAGTTTGAAATGAAGACTTGAAAAAAGATGAAGCTTGGTCTCGGTTTGCAAATAGATCGAAGTTCCTGTGGGATATTAGTGCATCTCATTTCCGATATATTGAAAGAATTTTGAACTGATTCATAATGGATAAAGTACATCTACTAAGTAGACCGATGGTTGTACGCAGGTTGGATTTGGATAAATGTACATTACGACCAAAAGAGAAGATGAAAAAGTTCTTGTTCCATAAATGTCGTATTTAAGTGCTATTGGAGCACTACTATATCTAGCCAATGCACAAGACCAGATATTGCATTTTATGTTAATTTATTATCTAGATATAGTTCTGCACCTCCACTTACATATTGAATATAGTTAAACACATATTGAGATATTTTTGTGGAACAACTAGCATAAGATTATTTTATTTATATGATTCTACTAACGATTCTTGTCTAGTTGGTTGTGCAGACTCAAATATATTTCTGACCTTCATAAGGGTTGCTCCAAACGGGTTATGTGTTTATTAATAACCATGCAGCTATATCTTGGCGATCAACAAAACAAGATGAGCCTACAATAATATTCAAAGACAATGCGACTTGCATTACGCATGTTCGAAAAGGATTTATCAAAGGAGATCGAATAAACACCTTCCTCCAAAAGTGTTTTATGCATATGCTCAAAGGACAAAAGTGATCGAAGTCAAGCAAATCCATTATATCGAGGGGGAGTATGATTCATGAAGAATATTTTTGAGTTTTGCGCGTTGTACTCTTTTTCCTTGACTAAGATTTTTTTCCCACTGGGTTTTTCTTAGTAAGGTTTTAACGAGGCAACAAATGTGCATACACCACCAACTAATTAATGGTGAATATCCAAGGGGGAGTGTTATAAATATGGATAATTCACATAATTAGTTGGCCTACATAACCTATGTCTCTTCGTTATCCATAACCTATGACCTATGGTTATCCATAACCTATGCCTTTTGGCATTTTTCTTTTAATTATCATCATGATGTTAACCTCCATTGTAAGCCTATATAAAGGGCTCTTCTCAAGATGATTTGTACATGTGAATGAATAAATAATTTCCTCCATCTCCTTCTCTTTGTTTTACAATAAATACAACTAAGAGATAATAAATAATATAACCAAGAGACTCATATAAACTTACAATATTGGTGGTTTGGGTGACTTCTGAGCAAATAACAAGATTTAGGAGGTCCTGTATCAAACCAGGGTGTAGGGCTGCAAACGAGCCAAGCTTTTGTAAGCTTGAGCTTGGCTTGACTAGAATTAATCGAGCTCAAGCTCGGGCTTGAGTTAGAGCTTGATAAAAATTTTATTTTAGAGCTTGAGCTTGGCTTGGTTTGAGCTCGAGCTTGGCTTGATAAATAAGCTTGATAAACAAGCTTGATAAGCTCAAAATCAAGCTCGTTAAGCTTGATTTCAAGCTCGCTCAACTTTATTTCAAGCTCATTAAGCTTGATTTCAAGCTTAACGAGCTCGATTTCAATTTAGTTAGGTTTGAATTCAAGTACATGTAATATTATTAATTAAAAAGTTCCTTAATATCAATTATTAAGAACATATAAATATATAATGCACACAAATATACATATATTTAGAATTCAACAAAGAACAAACGAGCTTCTAAACAAGCTCCTAAATGAGATTCTAAACGAGCCAGCTTGCAAGATTACTTCTAAACTTGAGCTTGGCTCGTTTATTAAATGAGCTCGAAAATGAAGCTTGAGCTCAACTTGTTTACTAAACGAACCGAGCTCAAACGAGCTTTTATCGAGCCGAGCTTCGAGCAGCTCGCGAACGGCTTGGCTCATTTGCAGCCCTACCAGGGTGTATTTAAGGAATTAAACACTGCAAAGCTTCATTTAGCATGATTCCATTACCAACAGATCCCAACCATGAGAAAACATGCAAAGAGAAGTTTTAATTGCAATTCAAAACATATGTTCCAACTTCCAAGAAGATGCATGTTAAAAAAACAAAAAAACAAAAAAACAAAATAGAAATGCTAAATTTGTCATACAATCTTGAGTTCTTTAAGCCAAGCCGTGTGCTGCGGGCATGGATCGGGCTTCCCTGCTAGAACTGCCTTCTCCGTAAGCGAATAAAACCAGCCATTCCTCCATTTGAACTATTGACATGATTGAATTACAAAGGAGAAATGAAATATCAGAACCTATCTATTCTACTATATAATGTGAAAAGTAGGCTTCAACGTGGAAATTTTCTTTCCAAAAATACCCTTCAAAAAAAAAAAAAAAAAAATATATATATATATATATATATATATATATATATATATATATATATATAGATGCAATAAATCTCAGTGACAACCATTTAAAGGATTCATTCTGGAGGAATTAATATATTACGGAATCGAAGGGTTCATGCTACTTGCTAAGTCTTCTAAGTTATTACTACAGAATTCGAAGGGTTGAACCCACAGCCTGTATAATTAAAAGCAATAGAGTTAAACCAACTCATCAACATCATCCTCTCCAAGTGTCTTTTAATCTTCCTAATTGTAATATATGAATAATAAGTACGTGCAACGCACGTGCATATATACTAGTTTAGTTAAAAGGAAATTTACCATTCGACCGTAAATTTACTTGCACTTGCCTCTTTTACAGCAGTTGGGAAGTGAGCAACGGCCCGGGAATAAGCACATAGCCTGTCTTCCATGCCCTCCTCGAAAGATATTCCCTTCTCTGCAGCTGTTGCCGCCGCTAGTTCTGCGATGAGGCTTGCCACCTGGAAGTGGAAAATGATCCGACATGAATTGTTGTCCAATTTACAGGAGAGGATGCCAATCAGCACAGTCACAGGACATGTAGTGAAAAGGAGATGGGAACTGCTATGAAGCTGATGACAGTACAGAAGAAATGTCAATACTCGAAACTTTAGGGAAATGGTAAAGTTACCAATACTATTGCTGTTGGATATCATGACGAACATTAGCTTACAGGAATTAACATCAGACTGAATGTTAACTCAGCTGACTGCTATAATCAATTGAACTGTTGTCCTCCCATTATATACTACATTTTCATTTTTCTATTTTTGCTAAGGGTGTCGACAATAGATTAGCTCTAGACCTCTAGTGAATTTAAATCAATCTAATGTTATTATATCAGAAAAGCTTGTGATGAAATATAATTTCCAGTATGTTGGCAACATGTGGATTTGGCAAAAATGTTTTTTTCAGTGTGTTCAAAATGACGTTCTGGACGCTGAAAAGATTGATTGTCATTAGTGTCAGATATGATTTACCATTAGTATATAGGATTTCGCATGAGAGTCCGACACATTTCCTACTTTTTTAAAGAGTAGGTGTGGTGTTAGACATGGATACAAGGAATGCAAGTCCCACTGAAATATAGTCCATGTTAGACCGTAATTGTCAAGATCATGGCTGTAGTTCTTTGGCCTCAGTAAGTTTTGGGTCTATCCAATGGAATCCTCTTAGATATTAACTAACGTTTGAGCCTGGTTCAGACTGGCAAGCAGATCTGTGCCGGACCATTCAAAAATATACCTAATTAGTTAGCTCTTCCCTATATGTTTCTAATGTTCAATTTAAGAATCAATTTCAAACATAAAGCAATAATGTCAACTAGGAAGGAAACAACTGATGCTAGAACTAACAAATTTGTCTACATTTGTTTCCTTATGTTTTATCAACCATGCTGCCGGTCCAATTTCTGCTTATAGGAACATCAAATGTGTGACCATCTTAACAGGTAGAAGGTTTTGAACTTTGGTTGTCTAGAATTTGATGGTATTCATCAAATAATAATTTTTTTCAGATAGATTGAGCATCTTGATATGGAATCGCTACTATCAAGAGCATATGTAAAGATACGTATATTATATGTCAATATGTTCTTCTTGTTGATTCCCAAGGAAACTCATGCTTGAAATTGTTACCCTTGATCTCTACAAACACAAAGGTGGATCCCTGTCTAGTTTTGGGAATTGAATCCAGTTATCTTCTTATGATAGGATCAGGTATCACATTATCTTACACCATTAGGGAAATGAAGAATTGGATTCATGTCGACTCAAATTTTTTTGTATCAAGGCTTTGTTGAAGTTACTATTGTTCTGGTAACAAGAAGCATAACCTAAAGAAAACCAAGAGAAGTAGAGACAAAAAACCTAGAAGACTAGAAGGCTTTAGACAATTCCACTCACCTACAAGGCACATTAGGAAGAGTTCACTGACTTCATCCAAATTGATCATCAATTCTTAAGTGCAAGATTGAAAAAGATACCATGTAATATTCCAAATGGTTTCAACTTATCTACTGTCATATTCTTCAAATGATCTTATACAACAAGATTAAAACATTATATTTGCATTCATCCTACGTAATACACCTTCAATCAAAAGAAACCTTTGAACTGCCATCATGTTAGGGGTATCCATCAATAGTTGAGTTAAATAATAGTTATCTACCATACTAGTATGAAATAAATGGAATATCGAACTAAATAGAATTGTGGCAATGAATATGTATTGCTCTGTTAAGTGTTTTATAGGCAGAATAATGCCTAAGGTCCTTGGCAGGCCGTCATTGAATACTGCAACACCAACATGTTCGGCGATACTTGAGTTCATATATTCCTCTCCTTGACCTCTTTTTCACACACACACACACACACACACTCACACAAAGTATCTTAGCCCTGGTGAAAGCTAGCTACCATAAACAAACATGTGATGTTCCGAGGATAGGTAACTAATCATACTTCAATCACCAGAAAATCATAAAGCAAGTTGCATTACTCTAGTTGAGTTAAATAATTAGTTAGGTATACTCTTTCAAGTAGGTAGGAAGTATATTCAAGAACAAGCAAGCATCCTTATCATCCGTAATACTTCTCAAGATTTTTTTTTACAAGTGTACTATCATATAGCTGAATCAATATTATCCTCATATTGGTCATCTTCACAAGGCATTCTGAAAGGTAAAAAAGGCAACACATGTGCATATGTATGACTGATCTAACCATATTGAGAAAGTCATCAATGTCAATATCGAGGCAACATCCAACTTAAGCAACAGGTCAGCAATTTTCGGCCAAAGAAAAATACTTGCCTCATATCGATAGTCCTTTTCTACAACACCAACAGTAGCTCCTGGATGCCGGGCTCCAACAAGCATGAATGCTGAAATCCATATCAATTTCTCAAACATCTGCTTCTGAAAAGCCTCCTTCTCAAGGACCTGAGTACAGTTAGAAATGAGAAAATGGTGTCAAACTCTGTATATAGCTATTTGAAGCCAATAAAGAAGCAACGAGGATGTACGTAAGCATACGTAAAAGTATGATAATAAAAGCACAAACAAAGTTGAACATGATATTGTTTAATACTCTAGCTAGTAGCTACAGCTTTTTTGGCTTAGCACTCGAGTTTTAGGAAATCAGCATTTGGTATATACTATATTTTAACTCATGTTATGACATGATATTTCTAGCCAACAAGGGAAATAGGGAATCATGTTACAAAATATGATATTTCCAGTCTAGAAGGCTATAAATTAACACTGCATTAGGTTGATGTAAAAAAAATCTGCTTGCCTAAACAAGATACTTTGCGTCAATCAAACTGATGAGTTCATCACTATAATGTCAATAATCATGACTTAAACAATATGTACTTATTTCTAAAGTCCCAGGGTTGAAATGTGTGGGGCATATGCATTTCTGTTCTTTTGATAATATATATGAATGAGCTTGAATTGGAGAATTCACTTCCCCAACTCACAAATCAGTGTTATCGAGAGGTAAATTTATTCACCAAAATTCAGTTGTGAAAGAATGAAAGATGCCAATCTCAATCTCATTATGTAAATATGCTATTCTATAATTCTACAAGTACCATTCTAGATTTTCTTCCATATTTAAAGAACTTCACTATGCTTTCTATAAGAAAGGCTAGACCTTGCAAGAAAGACCTCCATTCTGCAGCCGGGAAGCTACTGCTGCAGCCCATTTGCCATACGATGCCGTCAAGCCTTCAGGATTAGTATCAGTTTTACCATCTATAGGAGGCTCACCAAGTTTCGATACAGCAAAATAAGCCAAGACTTGGTTTGCATCATCTAATCCTTTACTCTGTAGCCATGGTTCAAGCATTCCATTCTGGAAAAACACCAGATCTGCTAGAAAATTAAGATCCCAAGAATTTTATGAAGTTTGAAAACTATCAGATTTTACCCACTAAATAAAAAAGATTTCAATTTCACTATCCATTTTACAAGAAGCAGCATTTACAAACTATAACTTATAGTATATCATAGTAAAACAGTGGATTGAGATCAAAACAGGTAAGAAAATTTTGCATGACTATGGGGCCATTCTGGGACTTACTTCAATCAATTGATCATCAAGCCTCCCCCACTGCCCCCAAACACTCGCCACCACCCATGGGGCCAGCTATAGAGCATGACTATTAGTCGAGAAGGAACCATGACATATTGGAAAGAATTTTATAATCGACTCTCTAAGGAACATCAATAATACTTACAAAACGTAAATTTTGCCAACAAGAGGACTTTCCATACAGTAAAGAATGGTAACCGGCAGATAATTGAAATATAGCATATTTTTATTGGTCACAAAATTCATGCGGACAGGGATCATCAAGAAGTTTCTAGACTAGAATAGTAAGACATCGATTCGACTGCCATACAGTCAGCCTCAGTTAACAAGTTTAAATAACATAAATGCGTCAAACTTCAATGGAGTTCGACTTGGATGAAAGAAACTGAATAACAGTGGGATATAAAATAATAAGAGAACGATTTGGATGACGAGAAGCCAAAATGACAATGGCCCATGTAAATATTACTAATCATGTATGGCTGAAAACACATGAATAAAATTTGAGCATTTCTTTCTTTTTCTTTTTGGTTGTTTGGGTTGCAAAGAAAGTGAGGGAAAGAAAGGAAAAGGAATGAGATCCTATACAAATAGGATCACATTTCTACATGAAAGGGTTTAATTTTCCTTTCCTTTCCCTTACTTTCCACCAAAACAAACATAGCCTAAAAATCTGGACCGTGTCGTTCTAACATGTACCGGACACCATAATAGTGCTGTGTCCGTGTCATGTCCTTATTGTGTCGTGACATATCTGTGTCCGTGCGACAAAGACTATTAGTATATAGCATATGATTGGGATGTATTTTATTATATAGATTGGTGGGTTGACTCCTTTATGGTTAGAAGCTGTGCTTGGGCGGCATCAACATCAACCAAGAAAGAAAAAAAGAGAGAGTGAAAGAAAGACTTGGAAAGAGACTAAGAAACAGTGAATTACTTTTGTAGTTCTTGGTCCTTAGATTTCAGATTTCTCAGGTTTTTTATTTCTCTTGAGATCTCTTGTAATCATCTTAGCAATTTTTCTCAGGGTTGCTTCGTGCTGCAAAAGTTGTAGCTGGTCTTGTAAAGCCTTGTTTAGTAGTAACCACGGTGGCTTTTTCCTCTGTGCGTTTTCCAGTTTATTCCTGTGTACTCTGTGTTTTGTTTGATCGACAACTAGAATGCCGTGGTGATAATGGTCTCAGTCTCATCGCAGGCATGATATTCAGGGATATGATTCGGCTGGATGGACTTGCTCTTGTTAATGTTCACAGGAATACAATTATAAATAGCCTTATAGGTTGTTCTTTCATGAGCCAAATCTAGGGTTCCGCAGAAATATGTCTTGTGGTGACGATACATTGTCGAGACACTGTATTTTTTTTGCGCTTGCTGCATGTTGCCCTTAATGCGGTATTTCTACCTTTTCTCCTAGGGAAGAGAGGCAAGTGTGGTAGATATGAAGATGCCAAAGCTTAAGTGCCAAATCAAAATAGTTTGGTGGAGAATAGATGGGTCATCGAGGTCGGGCATCGACAGCTAGGAAGCACAGAGATGCCCAAAAAACAGTGCCGTGTCGTGCACATATTAGGCACGCTACAAACACTCCAAAACCAAAACACACTAAGGACACAATGCCAATACGTGCCGCTTCCTGTTGCTGTGTCAATATCATCTCCTGTCATACTCGTGTCCGTGCAAAACCACTTGCCGGCTACCTCGCTAAAGGTACCGGACGCGTGTAGCAAATTCAACCTGTTGTCATACACAATATGACATGACCAAACAGCACATTCAGATGTACAGATCTCAAAATCGGCCACTCCAACCAAAAAAAGAGAGGCTCCTGGGTGAGTTCAGTCGATCCTTTACATCCATATATTGTAAAATTAATTTTCTTTTTTTTTTTCCCCTCGAATTCTAGAAGATTAGAGAAGTATTTCATGGCTGCAAAAGTTTTATAGATATGAATTTGTAGCGACACAAAGTGTAATTCCCAAAAATTACTACTTCAAAATGGCCAAAAATTCAATCTTTTCCAGTCGATTCTTTCCAGCCATATATTGTCAAATTAATTTTCTTTTCTTTTTTCCTCGAATTCTGAAGATTAAAGCAGTATTTCAAGACCGCAAAAAGTTTTATATATGTGAATTTGCAGCGACACAAAGTGTAATTCCCAAAAATCACTACTTCAAAATGGCCAAAAATTCACTCTTTTTTTTCTCTTTACTGAAGCAGCACTCCACCAGCAAAATTAACCACTCAACTCAAGTCAACAGTGCTGTAACCTCAGATGCTGGTTAGAATTAAAATATATATACAGCAGAGCAAGCTAATTATTCGATGAATCGGAGGGTTTAGCCGCAAAAATTACCGGTCCATCGAGAAGCCGGAGTGGCCTCCAGCACCGCCTCGAGGTCGTCGTTCCTGGTGCAGACGAAGACCGGGCCGTCGAAGTCGGCGGGAACCGGCTGGCCCCTCCCGACGAGGAGGTCCCGGCCGCCGCCCATCGCCTGGAGCGCCCTCCCGACCCTCCCTCCGCCGACGATCACCGCCGGGACAACGGACTCCGTCGCCATAGCCCTAACCCTAATTGTTCTCGAGGAGGAGCGGCGGAGGAGGAGTGGGAAGTTGGCGACGGAGGAGGAAATGGCGGACATTTTTGGTGGGGTCTCTTTGCCGGGTGGAGTGGTGGGTGCGGGTTTTGGGCTTTGGCCGGTCCGAATGGGAGCCACCCGTTTTGGGTGAGGCCTTATCCTCATTTTACAATTGGGTTCAAACGTGGTCCCCGTGGCCCGTAGTCCGTTAGGAACGGTGGAGCAACCCGGCGCAGTGGTGAAGCATGTCTCCAAGCACCAGCAAGAAGTGAACACCCTAAAAAAAAAAACAATTGGGTTCAAGGTCTAGTCTGGTCTGGTTTGGTTCGGTTTAGTTTGGTTGGACCCATGTTAGCAATTCGGCAAACGAAAAAATTTCGGAGCGACAAAAGTACGAGCGTAAATCGGCTCAATGTAAATAAATATGCTAAAAAATTCGGTCAAATATTCGAAAAGTGTAAATATTGAGGTTAAAAATCCATATTCTTAAATATGTTGTCAAATTTGGTTAATTAAACAAATTCCTACCATGTTTTTTGTGCCACATTTTTTAACAATCTGTACGAAATACGTTTAGAACTTCCGGTGCTTAAATTTTACGTGCTGATTCGAATCTTTCAAAAGTACACAAATATTATACGTTTCTGAAAGATACGAAAATTTTTGTGATTGCTAACCAAGGGTTGGACAACTTTAGTATATTTAAGCATCTATTTACCAAAAAAAAAAAATTATAATATATCTAGGGCAAAGAGGTATGTCTTAGATGATTTGAACATATGGAACCTAAGACCAAAGATGCTCCTAGTTTAATTTGGACGGTCTTCTCATCAATTTGAAGTAAGAATGTAATGTTTTGGTCGTTGTGCTCTTGGCAATCGCTTTAATAGTTATTGTTCCCATGCTTAATAGTTGTTTCTTAATGTCTTATAATATCTAAGTTCCTTCAATTTTACATCTTCAAAGTCGAGTTTTTTTGGAGGAGGTCAATGGAAGTAGGGAACTTCTCTAAGGCCCTTTCAGGGTCCGCTTGGATTGTGGGTTAAGAGAGTTAAGTGAGAAAAAATTAAGTGAGGAAAAAATAAAAACATACTTGGTTTGAAGGTAGGAATTTAGGAGGGAGAGTTATAGAGGGTTAAATGAGAGTTTATTTCACTCTCATTTGTCCAATTTTTTTTAACCTCCAAATCGGAGGGTTAAGGAGGGTGATTGAGGAGTTTTGTTTAAAAAGTCATAAATACCCCCCGTTTGTTCTATAAAATATCATGATTTTTTTTCTATTTTTTTTGTTTTGTTTTCAACATGTTGCTCCGTACCTTCCTAATTTGTGAAGATATTTTGACAAGTTATAATTAAAATTTCAATCAAATTTAATTTTATGACATATGTAATAAGGTTATTTTGGTAACTATCATACTTTTATTAATTATCTTCTCACTCAAAACCTCCAATCCAAGCAAGAGTTATTAAATATCCCTCACTTAACTCTCCATCCAATCCAAACAAAATTCTATGTATTGACTCTACTCCCCCTCACTTAACTCCACTTAACTCTACTTATTTTTTTTCTCCTCGATCCAAGCAGACCCTCGATACCAGAGTGATGTATTGCATCTTGAATGAGCTACTGGAGAGCATGAGGTACCTAAAATGCTAATTTGCACAAGTCATGATATTGTGTGGAAGTTTTAGGCCTCCCTTACCTGGGGGTAAGGTTGAGTTTAACTTGTGCACTTGCAGCCCAAGTGTTGTACATGATGAAAACCTCTATACTTGAACTCTATTGCGTTTTCTTTTCTTTTCTTAAAATTTATGTATTTATTTATTTAGTTTCAGGATGTTCACGGTATCGGTATCGGAAACGGTATCGGACTATTCCTATGAGTATTGGTATCGGCGGTTTCGGATCGGTGTATCGGATGTTTGGTATCAGAAAACAAATAATTATTAATAAATTATTTATGTTTACAAATATATGTTTTTATACATTTAGGCATAATTTTAAGTATTTTCGGTGTTATTTCTTAGTAGTTTTGAAATTAAATGAAATAGCAGTCACCCTTACCGATTGGTTTACATATAATAGATTGATTTTCTTCTTTCACATGCTTTTACAACCTTATTATGCTTTAAACCCTTTCTGATTTGTCTTTTTCGTTTAATTTTCTTTGCCGAATTGACTGGAAAAGAGATCCACAATGTCGGTATCGGTCAGTATCGGATATCGGTCGGTATCGGATCAGGACATGCCAAACCGTATCGGTATCGGACGTATCGGATCGGTATTGGCCGATACTTTAAACCATGAAAATACCAAATATGGGATCAGGTTTGATAAATCTTTTTTACCCTTTTTTTTCTGGATTGTTAGCTGACAAGTAAGGTTACCGATCTAACTTCAAAGAAGTGTTTGCAGGGAAAAGCACGAAATGTGATAAGAACTAATTCGAAGAGACTTCTTGGTGTCGTAGCATAAGTTCTATTCCCGTCCCTTTCTCAATTGCTCCAAGAACATTTTGTTTTTGTGTTTATCTTGTTAATCTGCATTGTTATCTTATTTCCCGGGTATTATGTAGCAGGTTTGCGCCTACCATAACGACGCTTACTGGTAGCTTCAGAAGCATGTTGGCATGGATACCTAAACAACAATCAAGTTCTGTGCAGATACCCACTAACCCTAACCCTAACCCTCTCCTATCCTTTGGCTGTTCAAACTCTGAACGGAAATTAAGCGACAAGTTCATGGAGGGTTGGCAAAGTATAGGCGTCAGTCGTATAATTGTGGACAATATGTGCTAATGAATCTTTGAATCAGAGATGTTTGTGATCTTTGTTTACTGTGTCCTACAGGAATTTGGCTAGTCCTTTCTAGGTTGTAAGCAATGTTGGCTGCAAATCTCATGATCAGTAGAAAATTCCACAACCAAGGTCTATTTTGTGTCCTAAATGGCATATGCAAAAAAATACAGAAGATTTGTGCTTGCAATCATAAATCAGACACCAAACAAAAATAAGTATATAAAAAAAAAAAAATCCCTGCTACAAACATAGGAATCATTGTTATTGATACAACAATAACCCATGTATACCAGACTGTATGAACAAACAAAAAATAGGGGACTCAAGAATCTCTTCACTGCAGAATTAGAACACGACCTTTTGTGCTAAGATCTTCCACACACATACCAACTGATACCTGAAGTTCTAGGGATTACACATAAGATCTTCCATACAACTACTGCGAATGTATCGTTCTTCGGGAGCAATGCAGGTTTCTCATCGCAGCATTAACCTCTCCATATATTTGGGGTGGGGGTGGGTGTGTGTGTGTGTGTGGGTGGGTTTTGGGGGGGGGGGGGAGTTGGTGGGGGGTAAGACTATGTACATCTTATCCCTCCATCTTCAATCGTATCACAGACTTGTTACAGTCTGCTGGTATTTTCATGCATGAGATTCTCCCACCGCCTTGGAATGTAGAGATTTTTTTTTTTGAGATAAGCTTTGAGAGAACTAGAGAGGGGAAGAGAAGTTCAGAGAGATGAACTTTAAGAGAATTAGAGAGGGAAAGATTTATTTCAGAGTGAAATCACCCCAAAATTTCAACAGAAACTCGACCATTCAGAAGGAGTATAATATAATAGTAATCAGATTGAGAGCACACAAATTATGCTTCCCATCTGCACATAAAGAAACCCAAAATAAAAAAGCAGATAAAGGTGCAGCTGCACCGGTTTCATAACTGATGTTAGCATCCCACAATACATGTTTTTTTGAGTAAGGTACTAAAAAATTGTAATAAAAATAATTAAGCACTTCTAAGAACACCCAGCCTGGTAACAATTCATATCCCCGACCAATCATCAGAAATTAACCTTTTCGCTGCTGGGTTCACTAAGTTTGTGCCGATCTCTTCTTTAGCATCGGACTGGTTTCTTCAAAGTCATCTAGAAGGAAAGAAAAAATAGTCATAATTAGAGGCAGTGGCAAAATAATTCAACTTCATATCCGCACCAGAAGCTTGACGAAGCAAGTTTGGATAACTACAACTAGTATCAAGTGATATACAAATCATCTAAGCTTAAAGTGGAATGGATAAGGAGGAATCTTCAGGGTTATACATGATCAACACGTCTTGCAGACTTTAAGCGAAGAAAGAGGCAAGATGGTTGCATCCAACTTGCCCACTCATATCAGATGCTAAAAAATGCTCTATACCTTTCAATCTTCATCACCCACATGTTCCAGTAAGTAGTTTGCAGCCAGCTCCTCGTTCCTATCACATGCTAGGAACGCCTCAATGACACGCGCTCGGTCAAATCCCATCGATTCCAGCTGAAGGTGTATTGCCATAATGCCAACATTCATCAATGAATGATAAAGAAAGTGATTTAATCCAGAAAACATGAAAGAAAAAACAGAGCTCACCCTTCCGATAGCCTCCTGCTCCGCAGGTGTCACGCTGATAGCATGGGGCATCTCCTGATCAGGCTGATCAAAAAGATCCCTGAAACATCAACATACATTAATAAAAACTTAAGGAGTGAAATAATGATAGTAAGATTGCAGATGATTCAAATTAGCAACAAAAAATAGTTTAAAAGTGCAAAAAGTAACTATATTAAGATATAGCCATGCAGTAGGTGTAAGTGGAAAGAGTTCGCACAGAAACGGCACTACACATAATACTTGCATTCCAACAGAGAGGCGACACAAATGTAAGAACAAAATCACTCCTTCAAAGCAACATTTATTGCTTAGTACTGCAGTAAAGCAGCTAAGATACTCCAAAGGTTAAAATATATTGTGCACATCTTAGTATCCATATTATTGAAGTTAAAAGATACATAGAGATCCACCCTCTAAATGAAAGTTGCATATACAAGTTTTGTGATTCAATGCCCACGAATTGTTGCGGAATATCTAAACAAGAACTATTAGAATAGGACAACAACTAATTGAACTTTGAACTGACTCTCTGAGAGTAAGAGATACATATGATAATCATTACACAATCTATAACCAATCAATTGATTCTTTGAAAAAAATTCTTAAGCAATGACATAGCAGCATCTACCACAAAATAATAGAATGTAATTAACTCACCCTTCAATGCCTTCAACAGGCTCATTTATTAACTGAAGGAACTCTGCATGGTGTTCCTGAATTAATCTAAGCAGCTGAGGGTTTTGCTTGCTTAATTCTTGAAGCATTGGCTGAAAGAGCATAAATAATCAGAACCTGCCTCCCCAGAAAAACTTGTAAGTGTCCGAGATAAGTGAATTCACATACCTGTAAAATTTGTGGATTTGCTTGCACCATTGCTCTCAACGCTTGGAACTATAAAGTACGAGAGAGAAGAATATCAGATTTCACGAATCATGAGGGCACACACAAAAAACTAAAAACTGTATAAGATTTCCTTTGCTTGCTCTATGTAAATATACAAAGAAGCTGCTACACTTCAGGCTCACCCTGGACACAGCTCAATGGTTTTTGATCTACTGATAAAATTTACCCTTTTGTGGTTGTGAGATAGAAATAACCCATAATTTCTGGTGCGCTTCAAGTGATTCAAAGGGTACTAAAATCCATATAAAGCAGTATAGCATGGACATGAATAATATTCAACAAAAACTTCAGTTTAAAAACTGACGGCCATTTCAAAACAGAGACCTCCGTTGCATTATGTAACAAAATGTGACATCACCTAGAAAATGTGCAATGCTCACAATATATATATATATATTATAACATGACTAATGAGCATTGCACCTCTCCATACTGCAGAAGTGGTGATGCTCTTAAGAGATAATGATACTGCAAATATTTGAATGACAGTTTAGTTGTAACTTATAAAGCAAATGAAATAATATTTCCAAAACTGACGTCAGCCAGACGTTTTTTTAAAAAACACTCAATTCCATAAACAATTTTGTGATATTGTTTCCTAGGGATGAGAACAATCTGATCAGCAAGTTTCTAGAGATTACACTCTTAGGTTACGATTAGTTTGCAGAGTGTAATATTGCCATGAATTCTATATTACTGGGAATTTTATTTCCACACATCAGATTCATAGAGGAATTTGTATTACTATGTTTGTACAATATATGATATTTCCATATTCCTTATTCTATTTCCATATTCCTTCTAGACCCAAGGACTAAATTCTTACACAAAAATGGAAATAGATCCCTGGGTTCGATACCTTGATATATAACTTATAACTCGGTACTTTAGAGAGCTCAGATAGAGTTGACGCATGAAGCAGTTCATTAACAATTCACAGATTAAAAAAGAAAAAAGAAAGAAAGCATTGATTCCCTCCCATATCTTGCATCTATAATATTTTTGCCACGGTGGATCTCTCTATCATTTAATCAAAGTCGGGAACCTTGCGCTACTAATTGGTGGAATACTAGGCAATCTGAAACTTTTTTAAATGATATTCAAGAGAAAAATGTTCTAGCAAAATTCCTAGAATTAAAGGAACTCCTCTTGTTGAATGAAATGATAAAGGAATACATGGAGACACGTATACAAAAGTTTAGTTGTAACTTATAAAGCAAATGAAATAGTATTTCCAAAACTGACGTCAGCCAGATGTTTTTTAAGAGATAATGATACTGGAAATATTTGAATGACAGTTTAGTTGTAACTTATAAAGCAAATGAAATAGTATTTCCAAAACTGACGTCAGCCAGACGTTTTTTTAAAAACACTCAACAATTCCATAAACAATTTTGTGATATTGTTGTTTCCTAGGGATGAGTACAATCTGATCTGCAAGTTTCTAGAGATTATACTCTCTTAGGTTACGATTAGTTTGCAGATTGCAATATTGCCAAGAATTCTATATTACTGGGAATTTTATTTCCACACACCAAATTCATAGGGAATTTGTATTACTATGTTTGTATAATATATGATATTCTCATGAATGTAAAATTCATGTGCTTGGTACCGTAAGTAAATTCCCAAGGAACTTTGCATTCTTGATTTGTAATAATATGTTTAGTAACTTTGTCGTTGCATCCAAAGTTTGTTTTATTATAGTTGGTTAGAATACTACTCTTACCCAGTAGACCTGAGTTCAAGTTCCACCAATAGCATATTGTTTATCTTAATTTAAATATAATTAACTAAGTAATGGTTATTTTCTTAGTATTGTCAAGATTATTTTCATATTACCTTGTCAATTATTATATTGATCATATGTTAATAAATAAATAATTAGTCATTTAATCGATGTTACACAAAACCGACTGACCCAAACCCAAACTCGACTGACCTGGACCTGAACCCGTCTAACAGGAACCCGCACGAACCTAACCCGATCAAGAACCCAACTAAACCGATCCTGAATCGAAGACCCAAACTCTACTAACCTGAATCCGAACATGATTGAACCAACCGAGCCCAACCTGAAGCCAACACGAACCCAACTTGCCAGTCTCAGACCCACCAAATGAATTGTTTAGTAATTATTAACTATTAAATAATAATAATAATAATTTAGAGTAATAATTCCACTTACATCTTAACAATAAATCCATTCCCATGAAAAATAAAATACTCACAGGTTTCAGAGGGAATAAGCTTCCCACGTTTTAGGGGAAAATTAATTTCTCGGGAATTAGATATGCCAGGGTAAAAAAATCATAAATGAAACAATCGTGTCAATTGGTTTCACAAATCAGGTTTCCAGGGAATAAAAAAACTCAGCATACCAACGCACCCATGAGATTATTCAATAGAAAATGTGAGAACTTCAGAAGAACACATAGTGCGATCATTGCTTTAAAGAATGATATTCCTAGAATTAGCATCTTTATGATCAAGCTTCTTCAAAGTGAGGTGGCCCACCAATTAGACATCAGGTTAGACAACTTCTGAATCAAATTTGAGCACATATACTTCGATTCGACTGTTACTACATTGTGATTTCTGTAATTACAAGTTTCAAACATCTGTATGTTGTATGTTTATTTAATGAATACATGAAACTGAAGGGGAAAAATCATGATCTTTCTATCAAGAAAGTGAGTGAGGATCGTCTTAAATTCTAAGATAACTGAAATCATCCTACAGTAGTTTTTTCAATTATTTACTCCATGCTTATGAGCTAAGATAAGCAAGCATGCCCAATAACTGGGATGAAGATAGCGGGAATAGAGATCTCTAATAATAATGGTAGATTTTTAAGTGACATAAAGAACAAATAAAAACAAGCTACATTAAAGAGCTGGAATATATTAAATGAAAAGAATAACCTGCTGGTTGTTTCTTAAGAAGTCGAGAGATCCACCTCCAACACCAGCACCAACGCTGGGAGCCCCCTGTTAACAAGTAGTGATTTAACATTGGAGCTGAGCAGAAAATAACCAATACATGGTAAACAGCGAGGCAAATTTGACCTGCGGGAACATATTTAAAGGAGAAGCATTTGGCAATCCAGATAGAGGTGATGATCCAACTGTAGCCGCTTCATTAGTGTTATGACCTGCGGGAACTGCAACTTCTGCTGTTTCTGGAATACCCTGACAGTGGAAGGACAAAATTAGCTGATGTATCAAAAATAGTTGCCTCTATTTTAGCCAGAAGATTGTATGTTGTAAGAAGACTACGCACAGAATACAAATATTCCACAGCACGCTCCGGATTGTTATAAGCAGCACGAAGTGCACGCAAGACAATATCCCTATCCCAGTTACCGCCACCCATATCCATCAACTGATTGACTATTGGGTCAAGATTACTCCCTGCAACTAAGCTAGAAGCCGCTTGACCATAGACATCAGAAGGTATTCTGCAATTAAAGAAGCATAAACAATATATTTTTTCAAAAAACTGTATAACATAGCCTCTAGGACACTTTCAGAATTGAACAAGTTAGATAATAGGTCACAACAGAGGAGAACATTATCTTTCTGGTCATTTATATATTGCCATCTGCTCAGTTGATGGTAGACAGGACACATGAGCAATAACTAATAACAGGACATCAAAATTTTGTTTCTTCAAAAACACTTATAATCAGATTAGTGCTTGCTAAATAATAAGGGATGGGCCACCACTAAGATAATACTATAAAAACAACTAAAACACAAATCAGAAAGCAGAACCATACTGTGCTGTTGATCTTTCTTGTTGAGCTGCAGGATTCAATAATGCCCTAACAAAGGAGAAAACCTTAATAAACATGAATGGAGCTAATGGAATTAAAAGGAAACTAGCAAAGAAAAAGGATATTCACTCACGTCGCTTGTGGTGGAGCCTCAACAGGAGCAGGAGGAGAGGCCACAGGAGCCGGAGGAGGAGGGACCACAGGAGCTGAGGAAGGCTGTGAATCAAAAGGCTTAATTAGCATATACAACAATATGCTTTAAACAAATTCAAATTCAAGTAAAAGCACAATAACGATATAAAAAAGTATACCTGAGCAGATGAAGACCCAGAAACTGAAGTTTTACTCTGGAGAGATACCAACAATCAGTCATTAATACAAGGTTCCAAGAAAAAGGACAAACATACAGCTGTATTTCCAGCATAAACGATGACAATATTTTTTTTTAATTATTTTGAATATCGTATAGAATTTGGAAGGCCAGATGGTTTGTAAAACTTCCAATGGTTGCAAATAATCAGTATCAAACAAAAATCTAAATGGTACTGAACAAAATTGCTCAACGTAAATATATATAGATATAATTGCATATCTTATCTTTCAACTTTCAAGATTAAATATATCCTTATTCAAGATTTAAGGTTTTGTAAATCAGGGATTTAACTTTCAAAAAGGATAAGCTTTGAATCAACTGTGACGTTAAGGGGTTTCCTACAATTTAGCCGACAACAAACATTATCCAACATCTTATTTTCTAGATAAGATTTGCACAGGTATAATTCTTTTGACAGGGTACGTTGAAAACTTATCTTGAATCTATGATGAATATATTCACACAAGTGATTATAAATGTAATTACCGCAATTACTAAAAGCTTAACCCAACAGTTTGTATAACCAAACTTTAAATGATTACATACCTTACTGAGCATAACAACAAGAAAGCCATCTTCAGTAACTTTGTTCTCTTCCAAAGTACTCTCATCCTTCAAAACTTTCCCGTTGTGAATCAACAACTGTTGGCCCCATGGATAGCTATCTTTCCCTTGTATCTCCTCAATGTTCTTCTTCACAGCCATAATCTGCAAGATGTTAAAACAAAAAGTTTAGCTTTATGAGGAAGCAGTGTGCATAACAGAACAATGAATGAGATTGTCCAGTGTTCATTTTTTCCCCCCTCAGAATCCCGATCATCCCATTAATGGTGGGAAAATAAGATATCATCATTCACTTTTATCAATAATCACATTCAACAAAATCAGCTGCTATGTTCCCAAAGGGCTACAAAGCTAAATACAGAATTATTGCTATATATCATGAAAAAATATTTTGCTAGAAAAATACTGCCTGGAACATTATAATACATAACTGGAGCATGTGAGAACTAGACACTAACCCTCCTGTAAAATACCTACTGGACAGTCATTAACACTAAACCTAGTGTCAAAGTGATCAGGCAGCTACTTGAATCAAAAGCAAGAAAGCTTAAAGCAGAAAACCCTCTAAACCTTGGCCAGGAATCAGAAAGTCGCAGAAATGTAGAACTTTACGTGAATTTCTTTTTACTCTGTTATGGAAGAACCATCTAATGTAAAACAAGATGGTCAGTGGAGATTATCACAAGCAAGTAGAAGGGCCAACTAGTTTACAAGTGACATCCAAAACAATATGAAATAGAAGAAAAGTCGCGCAAAAGAACAAAGCAACAAAACCAAATATTATAAAGTCAACTTTTCACGAGCATGAATGTCCCTAAGAGACTTTGCAATATGACGACTGCATATGCTGGCGGGCTCAATAAAAGAACTGTAAACAGAGAGATTGCCACAAGCAACGGAATCGTTCAACAGCACAAGAACCGTTTAAATCTACAGCATATATTATTGAGTGAGTATATAATATGTGCATGCCAAACATAAAATGACAAACAAAACCCTGACCATGTTACCACAAGATAGAATAACATTGTACATCCACTCAAACACATCCTGGATGGAAGGAGGCAGTGCATCCATAAGAATATCACACGCCAACATCAGAAAATTAAACACAATCCATCTCGAGTCTTTTTGACCAATGAACCTCATTAATAGAAAAAACAACGATAATATTTGAAACTTAACACATTACAGACTTACAGTCTGGACTTAAAAGTTCTAAAAACACATCATAACACAACTTTTATATTTTATATCAAGTTGTGACTTGTGATGAACTATATATCAAGTGTCAAAGTAATCATGAATTATTCTCATCAGAAACTTAAATTTATATATACAGTGATAATGAGAAGATAATAAGTCAACAAATAAATCCAAAGAAATAGGTCACGTTCTAATGATCCAAAATTCCTAACCTTTAACTTGATCTGTAAATCATACTATATATGTGGATTAAATTTTATTTGGATTGCAGAAGTTTTACTTATTCACCAAGCAATAGAAAGGAACAGATATATATATATATATATATATATATATATATAGAGAGAGAGAGAGAGGGGACTGAGATATAGATAAGCATTATCTTCATCTAATTAAAATATCACTAATCTTATATTGGAAGAGAAATAAATATTTGATCGGCAAAAGAGGAAATGTTGCTGATGAGGGGGGAGGGAGAAGAGGGGGGGGGGGGGGGGGGGGGGGGGGGGGGTGTTCATTGCATAAATGTACATTTATAGGTTAATATTTCCATGTTTTGTATGTGCGCTTACCAGTGTGTCCATGTATGTACAGAGAACAAAAGAGAGAGATATGGACCGTTTCCCCTTTCGAGAGGGGAAAGTATCTTCTTTCCCCCACGTCCAAAAATGTCAGGTTTTTCCATGAACTTCCCACGAATAACATAGATCTGTTAGCTTAAAACATCTCCAACTTGATGCCTCATTTATGGCTTAGTTTGGCGGCTTCTGCAATACATATCTACCATTTGGATGGATATGTTATTGTCATGTAGATATGGTGTGGGTTTAAAAAAATGTCTCCCTCTTTGTGTGTGTGTGTGTAATTCAGATGTCACATTGAACTTTCCACCAAATGCATGAGGTGGTCAATGCGCATATATGTAAATGACCAAAACAATAAAGTAGAGAAAGCAAGCTCACTGCAACTCTCTACATGTAAATGACCATAACGCCTCTCCCTCTCTGACCTCTGCTTCGTTTACTGCAGTGGTAGCTGTGACATTGACAACATCTACATCAATAAGTTCAAGTGAACCCCCCCCCCCCAAAAAAAAAAAAAAATCGTAAGCTGGAGGTCGGAATTTCTAATGAAAAAAGGAAGAGTTCTCTTTAGTCGCTACCAACCGACGTGTCTAAAAAATCATGATATAGTGGCCAACTTCTTCAAAAATCCATAACATTTTTTTCCTAGGTAGTATCGTCTTTACTCTTTACAACTCCATCCAACTATCTGAACTTAAAGATCCTATGCTCATTGGATAGATCTCCATTGACCTGGTTTATAATGCTCATCTAGAAACTTGGGTTGTAAAAACAGGGTAGCAAGAGGGACACATGCAATGCCAAATCTAAATTTGTCCGAACATAAAGTTATCTTTGTTTCATTCTCACCCAGTAGCTTTGAATATTAACCCCTAAAGTCATATTTTGCTCTCGGATCTGTTCCAGTGAGCTGAGCTCAACTGAGGATCTTCTTAAATTCATAATCTGCTTCTTGTTTTGTAAGTTATCAAATCTTATATAGAGACACAATCCAAATATGGACAATTGCAGTCATAACTCCACATCTTGCCAAACATACAAAGTGGACGGGTCAAAGAGGTTAAAGAGAAGTAACCTTCCAACTTTGCTAGGTTGCCAAACAATTTACACAATAATTAGCATTATCCAGGGGTTATCCCTTGTCCATTGCGAAATGGCTCCCAAAGAATTAAGAAATGTGTACCAAAATATCATCATTGAACAAGAGGTTTAGCGCATATGTTAGATATTTTAATGAGATCTCTTTAGAATGGCTCCCAAAGAATTAAGAAATGTGTACCAAAATATCATCATTGAACAAGAGGTTTAGCGCATATGTTAGATATTTTAATGAGATCTCTTTAGAATTCCTCACAATTCATATAAAAAGGGTTCCCATTTCCTGCCATCACGTTTAAATAATTTTTATTTCCTTTGAAGACATGATATTCACTTCATGTGATGACCCATGAATAACTCGGTCTTCATATTTGAAGAACTAACAGAACCTCGAGAATCACTGAGATGATATGTATAATTGGGGGACCCTTATTAATTGAATTGGGGATCTAAAATCCATATCAGTTGCGAACAAATATCAACGACCAAAAACAGTACCTAATCCACTTTAGGTCGACGGATGCTACCATACTTGGCAGTCTCTCAAAATATATATGTCCAATTCCCAATTTGCACCATAGCCCCTTCACAAGTAGTTCACAAAGATTGTACGTTCTGTCTTCTTCCTAATTCATACAATTTGAGTATATCGACAATCCACATATCACAATATTTCCAGCCTACAAAAGGAATAAATTCCCCAACATTAAGAATTGAAAATAAAGTACATATAAAAAAATCAATCTTTTTTTTTTCCTTAAAAGGGGTTAATCTGATCGATTCATACAACAATATATAAATTCACGTTGCAAAGCGTGTTCTCTTCCTAAATTATAAAAGTTGAGAATGATTCCAATCGCTCTTGCAAAAACACCCCAACTACAACCGCTGGCATGTACATTAACTGAAACTACATATAAAAATCCAATCTTTTTTTCGGTGAAGATGGTCGATCTTCCCCCAAAAAAAAACAAGGTTATAACGACAACAATAGGATCAGTTCGTACGTAAATAAAAAAAGTACAACCATATAAATCGAGCAACTATTCTATTTCACGATCAAACCACACAACAATCAAATCAATGCTAGCTAATTCCGGCAATCAGCAGCCAGCGGAAGATCGAGAGGACTCACCGTGTCACTGGGCTGGACCTTGATTTCGAAGTGGGTCCCCTTGAGCGTCTTCACCGTCAGCTTCATGTTGGCGAAGAGCGACAACCCTAACCCTAAATTCTTTAAGAGAGAGAGAGAAAGAGAGAGAAACCCTAGAATTGGAGAGGAAAAAGAAGAAGAAAGTGGAGTCGGGGGGGTAGGTTTGGATATGGATCTTTATATGGGCTCTTCCCCACGTGGGCTAATCTTTGATGGTGAAGGGACAAGTTGCAATGGAGGCCACTTGGTGGGGCCCACCTGATTTTTCATGCTTAATCTTTTTCAAGGTTCAAAATTAACCCCAAAAAAAAAAAAATTTACTTGCTCCCTACTTGATTCACCATATTTTATGATGACCCTACAGTTTTGTAAAAATATACAGTACCTACCACTTTGGACAAAATTTGTCAAAAAAATGACCAAAATGTCCCTCCCTTTTTCCTCTTTCCTCTCCATACTCACCCCATACCCTCTCCATCAACCCCCAACCCCCCGCCCGCCGGCGCTCCCCCCTCCCCGCCTCCCCACCCCTCCTCCCCGCCTCCGCTCCCCCCCCCCTCCTCCCCGGCACCGCCCCCCTCCCCTCTCCGCCTCTGCCACCCACCCCCTCCCCCGCGTCCCCGCTCCCCTGCAGCAGCAGCAGCCGCGGCGGCATGCAACGGCAGGAGGAGGACGGTGGCCGGGAGCGACGCCGGAGGCGGGGAGGGGGGGCGCCGACGGGAGGGGGGTGATGGAGAGGGGATATGGGTGGGGAGAAGAGGAAAGAGAAAGAAGGCAGGGACATTTTGGTCCTTTTTTGACGAATTTTATCCAAAGTGGGAGGTACTGTCTATTTTTACAAAACTGTGGAGTGCACCCTGAAAATATGGTAATCAAGTGGAGGATAAGTCAAAAAATCTGAAAAAAAATTGGACATATTTGTGGAACTTTAGTAGATCTCTATTTATACAATAAATAGGCTAATGTGTGAATAGATTTAATAAGGATAAAAAAATTAATATAAAGTAACAACTTTATCAACAATTAACTAATATATACTAAATATTCCAAAAAAATATAATAAATGGTTATTTTCATCATCCCCTAACAAATTGGTTTTACAACTTCTCAAATATCTCCCATGCTTTAGTAAATATGTGCAATAGTCGAAGTTTGCATGCTGTAATTTCATTTATATGGACGTATCTCAAATATAATTTTTTTTTGTTATCTTAATTTTTTTTATTTCAATTTGGTGGTAATTGTTATTAATACATTCTTAACATAGTCCCTAATATTTGTTAAATTTGTATTAATTTACTTTCTATTATAGACCTCATATCGAGTCCGAGTATGCAATATAGTTTTGGATTATTTATAAGGGCACAACCAAAGTTGATCAGGACTATCCAATTTTTGGCAGTTCAGAACTGTCACAATTTCTGGCAGTCCTAGATACTTTATGGACTGCCAGAAAATATAGCAGTCCAGCCAAACACGAGATGGATTGCCAGAAAATGTACCATATTTTCTGGCAGTCCATAATGTTACTAGGACTGCCAGAAAATAGCTAGCCCCTGATCAACTTTTGTTGTGCCCTTATAAATAATCTAGTTTTGTAGGATTCATATTAAATTGATATTTTTTTAAGGTAGGCAAGGCATCATAGGAACTTTTATAAACTCATGTATGTGTACAAGTTTTTGGTGGTAAATACTTTTACAACAAAAATTGAAAGAAAATAAAAGAATTTAAAAAAAGAAAAGAAAAATGAATAAACGACCAAGCTATCCTTGTCTTTGTAGGATCATAGTGGACCTACATGGTTCATGCCCGTGAGCAGGCACGTGCAGCAGAACACTAACACTGTGTTTGGGAACATTTGGGGGGAGGGAGAGGAAAATTTGAGGGGAAGGAAAATGGAGGAGAAGGAAAATGGAGGAAAGTTAGGCAGCGTTTGGATAGCATTTTAAACGTAATTTTTTACTTTTAAACGCAGCTACTGGAGGAAAACGCGTTTGGATGTTTACATCCGGAAAACCATACTTTGAAATCTGCTCTCCCAAATCAGTGTTTAAATGCTACTTTTGGAGTGCAGGTAAACCTGCTTTCTCAAATCACTTTTGTGAAAATTGTGGGGCCCACCCCCACCAACCCACCCCTCCCCTCCCCTCTTCTTTCTCTCTCCTCCAAGAAAACATGCTTTCTCAACTTTGGGAAGAAGAGCCATGGGCAGATCTCGACCACCTCCAACAACCGGTTCTCCGGCGAGCTCCCGGCGAGCCTCGACGAGCCATGGGCAGATCTCGACCACCTCCAACAACCGGTTCTCCGGCGAGCTCCCGGCGAGCCTCGACGAGCCTCCAACAACCGGTTCTCCCGGCGAGCCTCGACCTCTCCTCCAACTTCTCCGGCGAGCTCCCTGCGAGCCTCGACGAGCCTCCAACAACCGGTTCTCCCGGCGAGCCTCGACCTCTCCTCCAACTTCTCCGACGAGCTCCCGACGAGCCTCGACCGTGAGCTCGACCGCCGCGACCGTCGCGAGCTCCTCCGCGACCGGCCACGAGCTCCACCGGCCACGAGCTCGTGGGCTCGACTCCTCCGCGAGGTCCTCCGCCACCGGCCACGAGCTCGGGGACTCGAGCTCCACCGGCCACGACCCGCCACGAGCTCCGCCGTAGACGCGGGACACCGTCGTTGCCCCCCAAAAAAATTGTTTCTTGGATACGTGTGTCAGATCTGTAGACACAAAAAAATTGTGGTGGACACGTGAGTCAGATACAAAATTTTATTTCTTGGACAAGTTGGACACGAAACAGTATGGACACAGTTAAAAAAATCACTTTCTAAAAATATTTCACCAAACAAAATCTTCATTTTTTCTCTCTTAAAATCACTTTCAAAATGAAAGTAACCAAACACAAAATTAAAATTTCTTTACTTAGAAAACAACTTTATAACTTACTTTCAGAAAACTGATTTTAGAACAAAATTTCAGAAAGCCTATCCAAACGGACCCTTAATTTTTCCTTCCTTTGTTTGGATGGACAAAAAGTAGGGGAAGGAAAAGTTTAAAAATAATTTTTTATTTGTTTATGGATATAGGTATAATTACTATTTTCTCCTTGGTATTCTCAAATGATGATTTAATTTTAACTTTTTGAAGGGTGGTGGGGTAAATTCACTCAAATTCCTCTCATCTCTCTCCATTTTCCTCCCACATTTGGGAGAAAAATTTTTTGGTGGGACCCACCTACTTTTTCCTCTCAAATTTTTCCTCCCCCATGTTCTCTCCCCCTTTCCAAACACCATCATTTAAAATTTTTCTCTCACTTTCCCCTCAACTTTTTCCTTCCTCCCATTTTCCACCCTTCCCAAACGGTACCTAAACAATCAAATCAACACATGCACACCAACAAATTACTGTAAGGTACTGTTTGGGAAGGGTGGAAAATGGGAGGAAGGAAAAAGTTGAGGGAAAAATGAGAGAAAAATTTTAAATGATGGTGTTTGGAAAGGGGGAGAGAACATGGGGGAGGAAAATTTGAGAGGAAAAAGTAGGTGGGTCCCACCAAAAAAATTTCCTCCCAAATGTGGGAGGAAAATGGAGAGAGATGAGAGGAATTTGAGTGAATTTACCCCACTACCCCTCAAAAAGTTAATATTAAATCATCATTTGAGAATACCAAGGAGGAAATAGTAATTATACCTATATCCATAAACAAATAAAAAATTGTTTTTAAACTTTTCCTTCCCCTACTTTTTGTTCATCCAAACAAGAAGAGGTAAAGTTAATTTTCCTCTCCCTCAATTTTCCTTCCTCTCAAATTTTCCTCTCCATCCCCTCCTATGTTCCCAAACATAGTGTAAGGGGGCGTTTGGTTCAAATTTTTGTGGCTTGGAAATGGGTTTTGAATTTCTTACCCTATGTTTAGGATTGGGAATGAGGAGGGAATAGGAGGGGCTTAGGGGAGAAAACTATTCCCATTGACTTGGAAAAGCTATTCCCAAGCCCCCCTTGGGAATAGATTTGCTTTCCTAGGAATGATGTTTGACTATTTTATTTGGACGGTTATACCCTTTTTTTATTTTCAAAATTTTAACTTCTATCCCAAACATGTAAATCATCATGCAATTAATGAAAGGGTATTAAAGGAAAACTAAATAAATTAATATTTCTATCCATTTGTAAACCAAACATGAAGATGAATTTTTTTAAATTTTTGAACTACCTATTCCCAACCTAACCAAACATGGGTATGGGAATGAATTGAAAACATATTCCTAGAAATACAAAAACTTGATCCAAACGAGCCCTAAATGAGAATTTTTATTTTTATTTTTTTAGTTGGCAGAATTATTATTTTTTCTAATATTAAATTAAAAAAAATCTAAGAACTTATTTTTAAATATATTTTAATTATAAATGAAAATTTTCCTATGATTTCAAATTATATCTAATATTTTGGAAAAATATTTAAGAATTTAAATGATATTTTCAACTTATCTCTAAGATATTTTTCTAATATTAGATTTGAAAAAAATTAAGATTTAAAAAATTTAATTAAAAGATAAAATTAATAACCAAAATTGTATCTAAAGAGTAAAAAAAATTATGTAGGATGAAAATATTTAAAAAATTATATATGAAAAAAAAATTGTTGAGATAAATGTGTCTGGTCTATCTTGTGCCACATTTATTTTTATTTTATCTATCATATGGGACGCCATCTTTTCGCATGGGACGTTGTCTCTAATAGCGTCTCACTCATTTTTTCGCATGGGACGCCGTCTATAATGGCCCCATTTTTTTTTATAATAGGACGTCATTACTAATGGTGCCCCACTGCTTCACTGTTTTTTCATAGGACGTCATTGCTAATGGCGTCACAATACTTTTTTTTTTTCGTGGGACGCCATTGCTGGTGGTGTCTCTCTCTCTCTCTCTCTCTCTCTCTCTATATATATATATATATATATATATATATATATATATATATATATATATTAAAAGATCATCCCCTCCTTTGTAAATTTTTTCGCTTCTCTGTAAATATCCCGAATTGTATTCCTCTGTACGTAATTTCCTTATATATCGTGGACGAAACTTACGAAACTTTTGATCCGCGTCATATATATATATATATATATATATATATATTGAAAGATCATCCCCTCCTTTGTAAATTTTTTTCGCTTCTATGTAAATATCCCAAATTGTATTCCTCCGTACGTAATTTCCTTATATATCGTGGACGAAACTTATATATATATATATATATATATATATATATATATATATATATATATATATATGTTGGTGTTTTTGCCTTTGGACTAGAAAAGATAGTCCCACATCGGCTACACCAAATGGTGAGTATCTCAATATAATGCATTGCTTGTGTTGAGGTGTGCACATGAGGTGTAGTGGGGCACAAGTTTGTGCCATGTGGGAGTATTTTTCTAGAAGGAAAAAGGATTAAATCCAACAAGGATGCAAGTTGATTTTTGTTGTGCGAACTCGGACTCGGACACGGACTCCAGGATGTCTCGTGCATGCACGGGAGTGTTCGGGGGGTAGGCGTGGACTGGTACACTTCTATGCTGATTGTGGGATGATCTAAAATATCAAACTCTATTTTTGAGTATTGGTATTTTAGTCCCACATCGGATAGGAGAAGAGGTAAAGTCTCAACTCCACTCTATAAATAGAGCCCCTTGGCCTCCTTTGAAAGAGGCACCAAGAAGAGAGTTAAGGGAGTCTGTAAAGTCCAGGAAGCCCGTTCAAGTCTCAAATTTTGACTTACGAGCGTCCAGAAGTTCTTCGTGAACTTGCTGGTTCCTGGAAGCAGATCGTGGTGGGGCGAATCTTGCTTTGAGCAACGGTGATCTTAATCACCCCAGCAAGAACCTTTCCTCTTCTTCTTTCTTCTTTCTTCTCCTTCATCTGAGTTGTAACTCAGTTCTGTCCGTCTGCAACTGCGATTGCAAGAAAAAACGTGAGATTTATTTTCTGAACTCAGTTCTGTCGTCAGCAACTGCGATTGCGAGGAAGAACGTGAGATTTACTTTCTGATTATTGTTGCTTTTGTAATCAGATTTTTATTATAGTGTTCCTCTTGGATCTCGAGAATAATCAGAAGGTGAACGTTTGTTGAACCTCTGATCTCGACATCGAGTCTACCATCTTTGATCAAGCCCCGGGACTAACATTCTCAAAGCAAGATCCTTGTAGATGGAAAACTCTCGTGCTTCTCTCATCGATACCAGCTTTAACAAGTTGGAGAAATTCGACGGAGAATATTTCCAAATCTGGAAGAGGAAGGTCACCCTTAATCTTCAACTCGTGGACGTAGACCATGTATTGATTGAGGATGAACCGACAATTCCAGAAGGAGGAACTGCCGATGCTATTGCTGTTGCACTCGTCAAGCAGAGCAAATGGAAGAGAAAAAACAGCATCTGTAAACTGCTGATTCTCAATTCTATGGAAGACTCTCTGGCAGAGTCATATTCCAAGAAGGTGAAGGCCAAAGAGATCTGAGATTCTTTGGGTAAGCTATATGAAGATGATGAGAACAGGTCCAAAATCTTCATCGTCGAGAAGTACCACAAGTGGCTCTTCGAAGACGAGATGGCGAAGCTACCTCAAGTAAAGGAATTCTTGAAGTTGCGCCAGAAGTTAGATGACGAGAAGATGCCCCTCGTCGACAAGTTTGTCGTTAGTCTCGAAACTTCATGCTGGTTGGAGCAACTTCTATGCTAGAATGCATCGGAAGAAGCCGAATATTAGCTTGGAAGATCTTCTACAAGAGATCCATGTTGAGGACGAAATGCGATCTCAACAGAAGATGGACTCTCTGTCCAACCAACTGGCTAAGGACAACTTGGTGCAGACAAGAAAGTTCAAGGGAAAGCAGGTGGCTTCTCATCACAAAAAGAAGGACTCCACTAATCTGAAAGTGAAGGGTCCTTCGTTCAAGCAACAGAAGTCCAAGTCCCACGTGACTTGCTTCAACTGTGACAAGAATAGCCACTACATGAGTGAATGCAAATCCAAGCCCAAACCAAAATAGCAGGTATAGCTAAACTTGGTTATTCTGATTACTTAACTTGGTTGCTATTGTTGCACAGGTTGAGTTATCTAGCGTGGTAGCTGACTAGTGGTTTGACACTAGTGCATCTGACCATGTGTGCTCTCAAAGGAGCTGTTCACCAAGGACGAGCCATGTTATGACGAAGGTCTCGATGACGAACATATATCTAGCAGAAGTTCTGAAGATCGAGACAGTGGTTATTAACCACCGATAAGGACACTGGAATGCGTGTTGCACGTACCAGAGATTTTTTCGGCAATCTGATCTCAGAAAGTCTGTTATCTGATACAGACTTGAAAGATGGACATTCGTACTAGCCAGATGGTAATTTTTTGGCGAGGAACATGCTTCAAAAAGATGTTCAATGCTGAAGGAATGTTCGAACTTCTGCTGATGGCGATGAAGTTATTTCATTGAGTGGACTGAGAGTTGTTCTATGACAGAAGCAGACTCAAGTTGTCCTACCGGGACCTTATCTTCGGAATGTGGAGGTAAGGAGGTGGAGGAGTTTAAGGTCTGTGCAGATACAAGACTGTTGGGAAGTTGCTCAGACGATTGAACTAAAGTACTGATCATCTGGAGTTAGTACACTCAGATATCTGTGACTTTTATCAATTCTCCACAGAGGCCGGTTCGAAGTTTTTCTCGAAGTGCACGTTCGTATGACTTCTCAAGTAGAAGGATGCAGCATTCGAGTAGTTCAGAGACTTCAGGGCTGAAGCTGAACGTTAAACCGATCTACAACTACTCAGAAGTGATCGAGATGTAGAGTATAGGTCTCATGAATTCGTATCATTCTGCAAAGAACATGGAATCATCAATGAGACTACTGCTCCGTATTCTCCTCAATATAACGGAGTAGCAGAGAGGAAGAACAGAACGTTGACAGAAATGATGAACTCAATGCTGCTAACTGTGGGTCTTCCTAAATGCTACTGGGGAGAATCTGCATTGACGGCCACTTTTATTCTAAATAGAGTGCCGTATGCAACTTCGGACGTAACTCCTCATGAACTCTGGTTCAAAGTCAGACCTAACTTGAATGTCATTCGAGTGTGGGGGTGTCTGGCTTATGTAAAGCTCCCATATCTGAAGATTCAGAAGCTGGGGACAAGGACTACGAAGACGATCTTCTTGGGGTATGCAGAGAAGAGTGATGCTCGGAGATTTCTTGATATTGAGTCAAATCATATCATCGAATCTCGAGATGCTGAATATTTTGAAGACAAGTTTGCAATGAACAAGAACATTGTTCTAACGGACATTCTGGAGAATGATGAAGGTGCAAAGGAGACTGAGATCTTCAATGAGCCAGTTGTCCAAGATGAAGTTGTTGCTGAGGAGACAAAGATTGAACCAGAACTCGCTGAACCGTCGTCGAAGCGAGCGAGGAGGCCGAAGAACTTCGGAGATGACTTCATCACCTATCATGTGGAAGCAGATACGCTTACCTATGATGAGGCGATAAAGACCAGAGATGATGTTTTCTGGAAGGAGGCAATTGACAATGAAATTGATTCCATCACCTCAAATAACACTTGGGTGTTGGTTGATCTACCTGAAGGAGCAAAACCTATCGGACGCAAGTGGATCTTCAAGAAGAAGATGAAAGCTGATGGAACCATTGACAAGTTCAAGGCCATGCTAGTGGCAAAGGAGTTTTCTCAGAAGCAGGTGTAGCACCCAGTTTCTAAAATGAGGGTAATTTTAAAATTTTGTAATTATAATTATTTAATAATGATATTTAAACCATATTATGATTTTTGGTGATTTTTAGTTATTTTAAAAACTATTTAAAATCACGACTTGTGATTTTGATGTTTTGCTAGTGCAACCTTAGAGATTACTTAACCTAGGACTAACCATGATCATGTGAGCCTAGCCATAGGTTTAGAACATCAAGTTAGGGCTTTTTAGCCTAAGGGATATTTTGGTAATTTACTAGGAATTATTTGAAATTATTGGATTTATGTGAATTATTATTATTTAATTATTGTCATGAGAGTCCCTAACCTAGTTTACCCTAATCTAGAGGTTAGCTACTAACCTAGAAGCTTGAGGATAGATATTAGTCATTGGTTAAAGTAGTGTAAATATCTAGATATTTACATAATAGACATTTTGCTTAAAACCCTCAAAAGATCAACACTTTTGGCACCAAAGTCCTTCCCTTCACTTGGAAGCAACCAAGAGGACACCCCCCTTGCCATGACCAGCCATGGGCACCCCCTAGCATGCCCCCTTCCTATATAACCCATTCCATACAAATTTACATGTTTTAAAAACCTAGAAAATTTCCTTTTTCATCAAACCTTCATAACTTCCTCAAATTTGAACCAAATCACTCCTAGTCTTTTGCATTGGGTTCCTACAACCTATAGGGTGCTAAGGGAGGCTAGCAAGCTGGACACAAGGACTTGGACACCAGCAAGTGGATAGGACACACTCCCTCCTTTTCTTGAAAAACTTGAGTTTTCACTCAATTGGTAAATACCCATAAACTTAGTTAACATTCTATTTTTTCTTCATAAATTCATGCATATAGGTATACCCTAGCTGTGGGACAAGTTTGGTAGGAAGTAGGTTTGATTTGGTGTCCGTATCGAACACGTATCCATGTTTGAAAAACTGTGTTTGTTGAAATGCCACAAAGAAATGAATTTTGGTTAATTGCAAAACAAATTACATTTTTGGGTAGCCCTAGACTTGTAGGTTACAACCATACCTGACTGAGCACGTTTTAGGTCCATTTTCGTGTCCAAATCGGACACGAACCCACAGCACTGACACTGCACAGGGGTTCGATTAATCCCCTGCTACCCGACCCTAATTTCTCCCTCATCACGCCACATGGACACGTGCCACTTGGCACAGAGGTGGGGGCAACCTCTGACAGGCCCCTCCTCAAATATCTCGGCCTCTCGTATCGTGTCGAGAGAGCTCTGACACGAACACGGGTTTTACACTGCACTGTGCGCACTGCACAGAGGACACTTCGTGCGCGTCGTGTCGCGCGGACACGACACTTGGACACCTCGTGTTTGCACGAGTGTGTAGCCCAACATGTGGGCTACACGTGGGCATGACCACGAGATCCCACGTGGCTCGTGTCGTGTGTACGAGATGCTGGAACACGTGTACGACGCGGCCTGAAACACGTGTATCAGTCGAGTTTTCTCGACTGATATGGACCTCGTGTCGTGTCCTGGAGTGACTTGGACACGAGACAGGCTATCCTAACCCTAGACCAACCCTAGGCGAACCTAGGGAAACGAGCACGAGACTCCTAGACACGCGTGTCGTGTCCTAGAGCTAGGTGCACGCGTGCACGACGCGGTAACAATTCCCTGTGTCAGGGTTTACCCGATTGGGTTTTCTAGGGTTTTGACACATCGTGTCGTGTCGTGGTGGACACGCAGGGACCCTAGACACTCAAGGACACTTGGGGCAACAATTACCAATCTTGGGTTTCGAGCCTTAGCTCGGTTTGGGTCGGGTATTGGGTTTACCCCCCTTAGGTTCAGTAATGAACAGTATTACTGTTCTTTCCAGTTTTTAAAACGAATTTCAAAATGATTTTTATGTAAATATATATGTATAATTGTGTGTATATATACTGTATATATAAGTATATATATGTATATGTGTGTGTATGTATGTATGTGGGTATGTATGTATATATGTATGGATGTATATAGGTGTATATATATATGTAATGTGTGTGTGTGTTTGTGTACCCCCTTTCTCAGAAATCTGAGAACACACCCCCCCTCTCACTGTTACACACACACACACACTACTACCCCTTCCCATGACCCCCTCACACACACATGTTCACACCCACACACACCCCACACACATCCCTCTCTCTCTTGTTCACTCTCTATCTCTCTCACATTTCCCTCTCTCTCTCTCTCTCTCTCTATATATATATATATATATATATATATATATATATATATATATATATATATATATATATATATGTTTTATGTGTATATATGTATATATATATGTTATATATAGTGAGTGTATATGTAGTATTTTATATATTGGTTATATATGGTATATATATATAGTGGGATATATATTGTATATATATTGTAGATATGTATATATATATAATATGGCCTATGAATATATATATGGTATAGATAGTGTATGTATATATTGTATATATATATATATAGATACCTATATGTATCTACTAGTGCCCTAGATGTACTAGCCTATGGCCTATGGCCAATGAGTTAGGATAGACCATTAGGCCTACTAGACCTAGGTAGTTGACCTTGTTTGACTAAAGTTGACCAAAGTCAACCTTAGGTCAAACTTGACCTAATTAACCTAGAATTGACTAGGATTAACCTAAAATGACTAGTTTAACTAGTTTGACTAAACCCTAACTAGTTGATTAAGTTCGACCATATGGTTATGAGATAGTCCTATGTAATTTAAGATATGTATGGGATTAAGTGGGATAATTAGGAGTTGTGTCATGAATTGGGTTAGCCCTATAGAGTTGACTTAGATTGTTAATGGTTGACCCTTAACCTAATGACCTTGTGACTAGTCTATGTTGACCAAAACCTTAGTTAGTCTAAGTTTGACCTAGATTTGACTAACCTTGACTTGCTTAAAACTTGTTTGACTTAGTTGACTCCTTATGACCTAGTATGACTTAAGTTGACCTAGTTTGACTGTTAGAGTTGACCAAGAGTTGACTTTTGACCAGATTGACCTAGAATCATGTAGTATGCATTGTATACTCTATTTTTACCATTGTAGATATATTGTGACCTGTTTTACTCTAAATAGGACTATGTGACACCAGTTCGGACATCTATTCATATCAGTCATACAGGGTGACAGGCGAGTACATTCTCTGATCATTTCATACTTGTTAGGATTTATATTCTTGCTCTAGATTACTTTACATGATGCTGTTACGTTATTATCACGGATTGGTACTATATGGATCTTGTCATGCGATGTTATCCCCCTCGGGGTGCATCAAATACAGTTGTCATGTGCTTTTCACGAACATCTTGTATTTTATGTACACCGCTTTCATGTATACTCTTGTGCAATCTTGTACTCTCATGATCACGTGAGCAAATATGATAAAAATCTCTTGTACAAGGTAACGTAACTTGACTGGATCCTTGTGTATTGATTGGGGAGGGTGAGTAGGAAATGGTTATGTGATCAAAATTCTATCTTGTACAATCTTGTAAAATCTTGTATATGTCCTAACCCGTTTATATAACCATATCATGCTCTAAATCACAGGTTTCCTACAGTTCTTACTTATCATTATATATAGATATTTCCAGTTATCAAATCTCTCTCGTTTTTATATATATTCTTTACAGTCCATGTATCTTACTCTATGCATGCTTTACATTTCCCAACATGATATGAACTGCGTGAGATGTATTGTGCTCGTTCCTGTCCTGACTGGACCTGTTGAAAATATTACAGATGATGATGGTGACTGTCCTACCTTCTATGGGACACATGAGGGTGACCTTCAGGAGCCTGAGGAGCATCTAGCTCAGTAGAGGGTGCCTAGTCTAGTCTAGTGTTTATAGTTTTCATTTTGTATCGGATTGTTCCGATTGTTAGTTGTGACTTAGTTATATTTCAGGTCTTGTACTTATTTGTGTTGGACATCTACTTTGTGTGGTGTGATAACTCTATTATATTCAGTTTCTTCCTTTCATCTGATTCCATATCATACTCTATCTTTCCTAGACTTGTGTTTGAGATATAGAGTTGAGATGTTATGTTATACCTCCGTGCGGAGATGACAGGTTTATATATCTTGTTGTTAGATGTTAGATGTTATAGATGACCTATACAGCGTTCTACCGCCGATACTGCGGCGTAGGCTGGACGTACCCACGTTCTTGTACCCCTAATCAGGGTGCGGGTCGTGACAGCAGGGGATCGACTACTTTGACACGTATGCTCCAGTAGCCCGGATGACCACCATCAGAATATTGATTGCTCTCGCAGCGATACATAAGATGTTGATACATCAGATGGATATGAAAATGGCATTCCTGAATGGCGAGCTGACCGAAGAGATCTACATGCAACAACCAGAAGGGTTTGTCATCAAAGTTCTTGAAGACAAAGTCTGCAAGTTGGTAAAATTTCTATACGGTTTAAAGTAAGCTCCCAAAATGTGGCATGAGAAGTTTGACAAAGTCATAAGGTCAAATGGCTACAGGGTCAGTAAAACAGACAAGTGCGTCTATACGAAGTTTGCTGACGGAAGAGGAGTCATCGTTTGTCTATACGTGGACGACATGCTAATCCTAGGTACGGATATAAGCTGTGTCACGGAGACAAAGAAGTTCCTCTCGACGAAGTTCAGTATGAAGGACTTGGAGGATGCTGATGTTATCTTGGGACTCAAGATCATCCGGACAGACACTGGATTAGCGCTGTCACAATCTCATTACATTGAGAAGATGCTCACTCGATACGGGTATCATGATCTTCCTTTAATTGATACGCCGTACCTGGGTGATCAGAAGCTGGAGCCAAACTCGAAGGAAAGCGTCAGACAGCTGGAGTATGCAAGAATAATCGGGAGTTTGATGTATGCCACTACTGCCACAAGGCCTGACATAGCTTTCGCCGTGGGAATGCTGAGTCGTTTCACGAGCAATCCAGGCATTGAGCACTGGAAAGCTGTGAAACGGGTTATGAGATATCTCAAGAAGACTCAGACATATGCACTGCACTACAGCGAAGATCCGCCGGTAGTGGAAGGCTTCAGTGATGCCAGTTGGTGCTCAGAATTAGAGAGCGAGAGGTCCACAGGTAGATTCATATTCACAATGGGTGGAGCTGCTATATCGTGGAAGTCGAAGAAGCAGACTATGCTCTCGCGATCATCTATGGAATCTGAGTTCTTTGCACTTGATACCGCAGCAGATGAAGCAGAGTGGCTTCGGGAGCTCATGTATGATCTTCCAGTGGTTGGGGCGCAGATACCGACAATTTCGATATACTGCGACAACCAGGCGACTGCAGCGGTGGTATCGAATGATCTCTTCAACGGGAAAAAGAGAACTGTACGGTTGAAGTACAGGGCAGTGAACGATCTCATCAAGAGAGATGTCATTACAGTGATTGATGTTTGGAGTCAGGAGAACCTGGCGGATCCGTTTACCAAGGGCCTCAAGCGCCAGCTGGTCGATGACACAGCTTATAAAATGGGCTTGAAGGCATTTTGATATTGTGTTATTACAATCCTACCATAAAGTTTTATGCTATTAGTTCAAAGAAAAATCTACTAGGTATCTAGCTTTTGGTTCAAGGGAGGACTATTAACCAGAAGAATATCAGGAACGGTGGGTACTTATCCTCTGTGACATGAAGATGTTACGGACCTACAACCACTGTTGTCTACTGTTGTTTTCTGCGAAAAACGGATCCTGTGGAAAGGTTGGCTTAAATGTCTTAATGAGTTCTCAGGCAGAGTGAATGCCTGGAGTGCTTTACAGAAAGCACGGTAGTGCAGCACTACAAGGAGTGTAACTCCATGCTACAGTAAGGTGACTTCACCATGAGGTTCCCAGGTAGGGGTAATACCTCGGCTTTGCAAGCCAAGTCACAGCGAAGTAGCACCGCAAATAGGCAGGTAGCCTAATGCTGTATGATAATCGTAATAAAGAAAGGTAGACAGCACTACAAAGAGGACGATGTCCTCATGTTACAGTGGCATGACACCACGAAGAGGTACCAGGTAGGGTAAAGCCTCGGCTTCGCAAGCCATGTCATAGCAGCGTAACACCGTACGGAAGCGCAAGGCTTCATGCTGGCTAGTTTAGCACTACAAAGAGGCTTGTGATCTCATGCTACAGTAGTATGACACTACGATGAGGTACCCAGGTAGGGTAAAGCCTCGGCTTTAAGCCATGTCATAGCGGCGTAGCACCGCAAAGAAGCGCAATGCTTCATGCTATAACTCTTTATAAAGAACTCACCTATAGTGTATGGACAAAGATATCAGGCCGTCTCTTGAGGGTAAACTTGTAGACGCCCAAAAATTATACACTGAAACCAGGCTGGCACAAGGCCTTCAATGTGCAGCCAGAAGCACAGTTGATGTCATTATGTGAGTAGGAAGAATTATAGTTATGGTGCAGAATTCAAGGCTTAGTCCATTCTTGTATCATGCTGTTATTTAACCTATGCAAGAAGATTCAAGTCGTAGCGACATCTCTCCTAATCATGATGGACAGTTACTGTGGGGAACGCTCAACCCATATATTGAGATATGTGGGAGATTGTTGGTGTTTTTGCCTTTGGACTAGAAAAGATAGTCCCACATCGGCTACACCAAATGGTGAGTATTGTTTGCCATTAAAATCGTTTGATTGCAAATCTTAATACAAAATAGAACAGTGTTACAATATAGGACTTAGATGTAGTCCTAGGAGTACACTTTTGTTTAATCTGGGTCCTAAGTGCCAATGGAGCGAGTGGTAATGCGTTGACTCTGTTGACGGGCTGACGACGGTTATCGGTTCTCTGAAGGTGTAGATTGCTCTGGGTACTGGAGCTTGCTGAGAGGAGGAAGACGTTAAGTGTCTGTATCTGCCTCTCTGGTGATATCTGCCTGTATTGTCTGTATGTGTAGGTCTGTGTGTGGAAGAAGGAAATGATTCCTCTATTTATAGCTGGACAGGTTGACTGCTCATGCGCGCATATGTAGGATGCGCCGGTACGTGGGGACGCCACGTGGAGACTGCTGATGGAGGCGCATGGATGATGTGCCCTGCTCGAGGGGTTGAATTCTTCATGCTGCTGTTGTGAGCCGGCACGTAACAGAGGAGAAGATCTTTCTGTTGCTGAAATCTTGGATGAGTTGAGTCAAAGGACACGTGTCGTCGACTCAGGGCTCGGAGATCTCGGATCTGATGGGGGGGATGATTTGGTGGGATGCGCCTTAGATTGGGCGCATGATGAGACTTTGACTCGTGACCTTTAGGAGTCACGAGCGGTTCTGGGCGCATGGCTTTTGAGGCGCATGCAAGCGACTTTCCTTCTGTCTTTCGAGATCAGAGATCAGTCTGGGACGCATGGCTTTTGAGGCGCATGCAAAGCTTGAATTGGAGACTCTTCTTCTGTCTTTTAGGGATCAGTGAAGGATCTGAGGCGCATGGCTTTTGAGGCGCATGCGGATGGTTGGGTGGCCACGTGGCAGTAGCCGTCGAGGCAAAGTCATGATGATGCTGACGTTGTGGACGCTTCGTTTTCTGCAAAAGCTGTCCACCGTCCAGACTTGGGAAGGCGTGCTGCCAACTCTGTCAGTCCAGCATTTAATGTTTATGACATTCGATGGACAGCTGAGTGGGCACGTCGGTTGACGTTCCACTAAGCGTATGGGGACGTATGGGGGCGCATCCCCTGTGATACGCTTGGTACAGGGCGCATCTGTTGAAGGTGCTTGATGTTTGAGGGTGTGATGCGCTGTCCAGCCGGCGCATCCGACACGTCTTTAATGATGCGGCTGTTTCGTTTCTCGAGTGCTTTTAAATAGCCGTTTGGCTGAAGTCGAGGCGTCTGGTTCATCCATTTAATGTGAGTTTATTGCTCGGAACTCGGAGAGCCATCCACTTGGCGCGTGGGTTTGATCTGCCCGGCCTATAAATAGTGGCATGGAGAGAAGGTTTGCTTCTCATTCCCTCACGTACCTCCAACATGAACTTGGTGCATTCTGTTGACAAAGTGTTCCCGAGGGTGAAGATGAGACGCCTTGTCGTCGTTGATGCACTTGAAGGTGACTGTTACATTCAAAAGACGGAGTCGAGGGCTTCTGAGGCAGGCGGAAGGTGCCTGTTGCATCCAAAGATTGGGATGCTCGGGCCTCGTCTCCGTTGTTCCGGAAGAGCCGTAGATCGGAATGGCGGTGCTAGGCTCTCTCTTCCTTCAAAGTGGGTGCTGCCCACTCTGATTTTGTTGAAAGCTGCTCCTTTCGTCGTGATTTCGATCACGATCTTCCTTGGTCTTTGGAGGCTCCTTCGAAGCCTCCCCTGGCCACCGATTTGCGGTGCTCTTCTCTCCATTGGTTCCAGCCAGAGGGTTAAATGCTTTGTGTAATCGAAGCATTTATCAGGTGACCCTGGCTGGAAGAACGGCACATAACTGGGCTTCTGCTCGGCCAGGCGAGCCTGGTTGGAAGAGTGGCACATAACTGAGCTGCTGAAGAGATGACGGGATGCGCCTGGTTGAAGGCGCATGACATCTGCTGCGCCTAACTGGCAGCGCATGGTGACTGCTGCGCCTATCTGAAGGCGCATGGTAGCTGCTGTGCCTATCTGGAGGCGCATGGTGGCCGCTGGCTGTAGACTTAGGATCTTTCCTTTGTAGAAATTCTCCTTTGTACAACCTTTTCTAGACATGTAGTAGACTTTTATATATAAATAAAAAGTCCTTCTTCAAATGTCTATGGTTATTGACTTTGCTGTGAAGTGTTCTGTTCGAGTTCTGGTGCATGTAGTGTCTGGCGCATGGACTTTTTGGTTGTGAAATTCCATGCTTCTACAAGACCCCCTTCAAAGTTTTCAAAACTTTTGAATAAGTTTTGGAATACTTTGAATAAGAAGCATGGCGATCAGGACGCATGACTGTTGGGGCGCATGCCTGTTCAGCCGCACGCTCTTTTTAATTAATGAATATGATAATGCCTCGATAACCGAAAAGATTAATGATGATCTTTTGGTTTTATCTGCTGTTATCTTCACAAGACCCGAGGCGACGGCTGAGATCACTCGTCATCGGTTCACGCGTGCGACCATGGCCTATAAATAGGTGAGAGATGGAGAGAGAGAGAGTTCTTCTGCTCTGTGCCTTTACCTCCTTTAGAGTTCCTCTAAAACCCCAATTTCTTCTCCTCTGATAGAATGGCTCCTAAGACTCCTCGCGGCGGTGCCGGCAAAGGAAAGGGGAAGGAGAAGGAGCCCGTAGAGGCTGTCGTGAGTGACATTCCTCGCCCGCCTGTCGAAGTTCGGCCGGAGGTAGTCGGTGAGCTTTGTTGTCTCCTATCGATGTTGAGAACTTTCCCGCCGACGTGCATAGGCCCAGGCCTTTATCATGCACCGTGGCTTTAATTGCTGACGCGCATGGGTTTTACACCCTGATGATGCGCCGAAGCCTTCGCTGACGCGCATGGGCTCACGCCTTGATGATGCGCCGAGGCTCTACCGCTGACGCGCATGGGTTTACACCCTGATGATGCGCTGAGGCTCCTTTTTCAGATGCGCTTGATACGCGCATCTGACGAGCATGAAGCTCTGATCTTTGTGTTGTCTCTAATATCTTTGCATTTTTTGTCAGTGTCGATGACTATCCCACTCTTGAACGAAGTGCTCCTGGACGCTGCGCTCTGCCAGATGGGAGTAGATTATGATGAAGAGGTGATAAACCCTGCTCAAGCGGCTATTATGTTGGATCAGCATCCCGAAAGAATGATTCAAATTCGGGAACAACATCACGGGTTCCTTAAACGGATGATGGAACGTGGCGTTCTGAAATCTGCCACTTCCGATAAAGTGACCTTCTTGAAGCCCGAGTTCCTGTTCGGAGACCGCCTTTCTTCTACTGAAGCCAAGGTGCTGAAGGTCAAAGAAGATTGGTTCTAGCGGTAGTGGGCGTCATCAGAATTGATTCTTCTTCTGATCAGAGGGATACTCTGGCCGCCTCGCGAGCTGGTACCTCTTACACCTGGCGGACCCTTCGTCCTGATAGATGCGGAGAAGGGGAAGCTGATTGCCGAGATCGAGTCTTCATACCAGGCCACTGTGGACATTTGGGAGCGCGAGGTGGCTGAGACTGAGGCTGTGGTAGAGCAGTTGTCTCAGTCCATGAAGACGACGGTGGAAACTCGAGCTGCATTGGATGCTAACATTGCGGAGATCGACACCCAGATGCGCCGCCTTGAGGACCAACGGGCCCGACTCCAGTTAGATGCCGAGCGTGTCCGGGCTGAACACGCAGCATTCAAGAAGGAAGAAGCGACTTTTACTCAGCGGACTCTTGCCTTGGCGCAGCAGCGACAACAGCTTGATGAGAAGCATGAGAGCGATACTTCCGTTGGAGCTGTTGAATTGATGTGTCAAGAAGCTGAGCGACGAGTCCTGGCGACTGTGGAGGCCCGTACAGCCGACTTAAGACTTCGGGTCAGGGAGCTTTCAGCCCACCCTGGGGAGGTTCAGGGACTGTAGCTTTCCCTTTTTTTTTCTTTCTTTTGCAATCCTTTGCTGGGGAATAGTGTAGTTTTTGTACTCTCTCTTTTCAGAAAATAAAGAAGTACGCAACTTTTTGTGATGTGTTCATTTTTTTGTTATTATGAACTTGATGATTTGTGTGGACCTATTATCTTTTACGCACCTTGGTTTTTAGGCACAGATAATAAGTTTGAAGGAACCGACATGTTTGCTCAGAGGTAATGTGGACGTGACAATCATTAGGGTTCAAATGATAGAATCATCCTACTCAGAGGTGTGATGGACGTGGTAGGAATGATCCTGAGGGATACGCTGAACAACTCAGAGGTGATGTGGACATGGAAGTTCTGCGATCAATATACGACAACACAGGGGTTGTTTGTACGAAATGTTTACTCAGAGGTAATGTGGACGTGGTAAACATGAAGGGTAGCGTGGCTTACGTAGCGTAAGATTCTGCTTTGTAGGGTGTAGAGGAACAACTCAGAGGTGATGTGGACGTGGTTGTCTTTCTACTGAAGGATGCCACGGAACAGCTGGGTTCCAGAAGCATATGAGTTTGTGGAAGGAGATTGTGTGTGAGCCCTGATGATTGGGCCCACAGGTCCCCTTTGGGGAAGTACATGTCTGAAGGATGTCAAGAATAGTACTTCTTTAGGAACTTGCCTTTGATGGGCATCATAAACAAGTTTTCATTGGGTTTGGCGAGGCGGTAAGCACCGTTTGAGTACACCGTCTCTATGATGAAAGGTCCTTCCCACTTGGGCTCGAACTTTCCTGGTGTCTTGTGAGTTAACACCATTGGCCTTCTGACTGCTAAAACCAGGTCGCCAACTTGGAAAGTCCTCTGTTTGACCTTCTTGTTGAAAGCCTGTGATATACGGGCTTGGTAGAGTTCGATGCATTGTTGAGCCAGGAGACGCTTCTCATCGAGTGCCTCCAGTTCCCGCAGACGACGACATTGATTGTCCTCTTCTGTGAGTTTGTTTGTTATTACTACGCGGAGTGAGGGTATCTGGATCTCGAGAGGCAGTACCGCTTCGCTCCCGTAGACCAGAGAGAATGGTGTGTTGCCTGTTGGGGTCCGTACCGTTGTGCGGTAGGCCCAAAGGCATTCACCAAGCTTTTCGTCCCAGTCGTGTTTATTGGATGACACGACCTTTTTGAGCAGCCTGACGATGGTTTTGTTGAACGCCTCTGCTAACCCGTTTGCTGCCGGATTATAGGCGGTGGATGCCACATTTTGAATGCGATTCTTGTCACAAAACCTGCTAAAAATATGACTGATAAACTGAGGACCGTTGTCATGAATGATCCGCCGGGGTACTCCGAAACGGTAAATGACATGGTGTTTGATAAAGCTGACCACCCTGGAGCTCTTTACTTTCGCGAGTGGGACTGCTTCTGCCCATTTGGAGAAGTAATCAGTGATGGCCAGGATGAAGCGGTGTCCTCTTGATGAAGGAGGGGTGATTGGTCCCACAATATCCATGCCCCAGGCTTCGAAGGGCCAGGAGGCGACTGTAGGATGTAGCGGTTCAGACGGTGTATGTATGAAGTCTGCATGAAGTTGGCATGCGTGACACTTCTTAGCATATTCAACAGCGTCGACGGCCATGGTTGGCCAGTAGTAGCCCATATGCCGCAGACGATCCTGCAACTTAGGACCGGGTTGATGAGCTCCGCAAGTTCCGTCATGAGCTTCTTGAAGAGCTTCGGCTGCTTCTTCGTTGGACAGGCATCGAAGGAGGAGCCCATCGAAGGAGCGTCGGTACAGCATTTTGGTAGCTGTATCGTAGTAGAATCGAAGAGAGCGTCTTCTGAGTGAGACAGCTTCCTTCGGGTCCTCTGGAAGGATTCCGTAGACAGCAAAGTCGATGAACGGGAACCTCCAGTCTCGAACATTAACACCAGTGTTCGTTGGCATGGCGTGAGCCACTCGCAAACACAGGTTGTTTCTAGGACAAATCAAGTCTCGGCCTGTTACCGTGACATAGTGTTGAGTCCCAAAGGGCGCTGCCAATGAGGCTGCGAGGCCTGCCAGAGCGTCAGCCTCCAAGTTTTGTAGACGAGGTACGTATTCGATGAAGAACCCGGTGAAGGTTGAAATGATGTTCAATGTAACTTCATGGTAGGGGATCAAATCCTCATGACGAACCTCGTATTGCCCCCGAATTTGGTTCACGACGAGTTTTGAGTCGCCGTAGGCTTCCAGATGGTCGACCCCCAACTGTTGTGCGAGCTGGAGTCCCATGACGAGTGCATTGTACTCGGCAACATTGTTGGAGCACGGCTTCGAAAGGGAGTAAGCATGCTGGATGACCAACTGATCGGGGGAGACTAAGACTACCCCCACTCCTGCGATGATTTGGCCTTTGGGGCCTGTTCTTGAAGCGCCATCGAAGAACATCCGCCAAACGGAGCTTCCTTCGGTGACGTTGGATTCTTGGACCTCATCCGGAATATCTTCATAGAGCTTTGAGGATTCTGGGATGGGGTGTGCGACTAAAAAGTCAGCCAGAGCTTGACCTTTAACAGCTTTTTGTGGGACAAATACCATATTATACGGTGTTAGCAAGATCGCCCATGTGGCTTGCCGGGAGTTCAATGATCCTGGCTTCATCATGAGGACTCTGAGCGGATTGACTCGGGAAATGACATGAATTGTCTGGCCCGAGACATAATGACGAGTCTTCTGGATGGCAAATACCAAAGCCAAGCACTCCTTCTCGACGGGGTTGTACCGGTGTTCGGCCCCGATGAGCGTTCGACTGAGGTAGTAGATTGCTTGCTCATAGCCTGTATCACTGTTTTGAGCCAGCAGAGCGCCAAGAGAATGATCCATGGCACAGACGTAGAGGAGAAATGGTTTACCGACGACTGGTGCTACCAGGACTGGTGGGCTCATCAAGTAGGTTTTGATGTCGTCGAAAGCCTTTTGGCACTCCTCTGTCCAGACATAAGAGACTCCCTTTTTCATGAGCTGAGTAAAGGATTGACATTTACCGGAGAGGTTTGCTATGAACCTCCGGATGTATGCCAGACGTCCCTGTAAGCCCCGAAGTTCTCGAAGATTCTTCGGAGGGTCCATGTTGAGGATGGCTTTGGTCTTCTCGGGATCAACATGAATGCCTTTCGCCGTGATGACAAAGCCCAAGAATTTGCCGCTAGAAACCCCTAGAAAGGATTTAGCGGGGTTCATCTTGAGTTGATGTGCCCGCATGAGATCAAAGACTGTCTTCAGGTCCTGTAAGTGATCTCCTTTGAGGCGGCTCTTGACCGCGATGTCGTCAACGTAGCATTCGACTGTCTTACGAAGATGTTGACGGAAGATGGTGCTCACAGCTCGTTGGTATGTCGCACCGGCATTTTTCAAGCCGAAGGACATCACTGTGTAGCAGAAAACGCCCTTTGGAGTCCTAAATGACGTATGTTTTGCGTCGTCGGGAAACATCTTGATTTGATTGTAGCCTGAATACCCGTCCATGAAGGACATGCGTTCGAAGCCACATGTGTTGTCGATCATCACATCGGTGATCGGAAGCGAGAATTCGTCCTTCGGACAAGCAGAGTTGAGGTCTCTGAAGTCGATACAGACTCGTATCTTCCCATTCTTCTTGGTGACAGGCACGACGTTGGCTACCCAATCTGGGTGCTGTTCCTCACGGATGAAGCCGCTAGTCAAGAGTTTGTCCACCTCCTGATCAATGGCATTCATGATGTCCGGCCGAAAACGTCGCTGTTGTTGTTTGATAGGTTTGGCATCAGGTAAGATGTTCAACCTATGCATTGCGATCTGTGGATCGAGTCCTGGCATGTCTTCGTAGCTCCAGGCAAAGACGTCGATATACTCTTTAGCCAGCTGGATTAGAGACTCACGGTCTTCTCCTTCTAGGCTTTTGCTGACGAAGATGGGTTTGGAAGAAGATCCGTCCCCAAGGTCGATCTGCTCGACTTCGTCTTCGGTGGGAGGTTCACGTAACTCAAAACGAGACTCCTATTGCTCTCCTAGGCATTGAGCCCAGGGTTCTTCTTCAAAGAATTCCGGCGTTTGGTCTTCGCCTTCACCTTTTTGAGGTTGTGCTGATGTCATGTTAGCTGACAGCACTTTCCTGAAAACTGATCCGATACTGGTATCGGAATCCCAAGTCGACACTTCGGACGAGTGGGAATGTTCTACGTCTTCTGCGTCTGAACTCTCTGAAGTTGATGGCGGCGTGACATAGCCTACCCCTCGTCGAGTTTTGTTGTAGTAGTCTTGCGGCTTTCCTTTGGGGGTTGAAAACCGAAGAGGGAGATGTCGACCTTTGCCGTAGTTTAGGCCTTTGTTGCTTTTTAAGTCGTAGCCCATCTTTTGGATGATGTGCTTCGCCGTATCTGTATATCGGTAGACTTGTACTCTGCCTGTATCAGATTCTGGCTCGAGTGGCGGGAGGTCTTGATGACGCTCGACCTTGCCCAAAATGATGGATCCTTCGTCTCGACTTCGTGGAGGGATTATGAAACAGACTCCTTGAGACGGGACTACTTGATTTACATGGACGGTCGTTATTTGTGTTTGCAACGATCGTAGAGCGTTATCTAATGTATACATAGCATTCCAGTGTGGAAGACAAGAATAATTAAACGACACTCTATTATTGATAAAGTACGAGATCTTATCCCGTGGGATTACATTGTCTAAGGAGGGTGCATCTATATCAGCAGAGATATATTCGTCGAGCTCCTCATCTGTAAGCACTGGGGTCGAATCAGGAGAATCCACCACAGCTTTGACTCTGGGGTCTGAGAGGGCGATGTGAGCCTTCTCTGGCATCTTGGATGACTGTAGGGGCTTGCCTTTAAGACGCACCTTCAAATGTGCCTCAACTGCGCCTCCTGTGAGTGGTGCCTTCCCCTGTAATTTTGCCACCAGTGGAGCCGATGTTTGAGGCGGCTTTCCCTTGAGGCGTATCTTCAGGGGAGCCTCAGGAATCGGTGCTTTTCCTGATAGCTTGATGCTCATTGGAGGCACCTTTTGGGGTGGTTTGTCCTTCAGTCGGATCTTCAGTGGGGCATCTGGATTCGTCTCAGGCTCCGTATCCGGCTCAGTTGCCGTCTCTGCCTCATCATCAGCATCGTTGGCTTCCTTCTCGTCAAGTGGCTTGTACAAGTCGGAATCGGTGAAGTAAGCTTCAATCCCTTTGAAAGGATCGATGTCTACGAACTCCGTCCGGATGACGCCGTTGGTGGATACATATTTCATGCATTGGTGGAGCGTGGAAGGCACCACCATGTACTCATGTAGCTATGGTCGGCCGAGCAGGATGTTGTAGTTGACCTCGGCATCCACCACATAACAAGTCACCTCGGTTTTGAGGTTGCCTATGTGACACTTCAGTCGGATCTTGTCCAGTGGCTCGCTTTTGCTAGCGTTGAAGCCACTGATGGTTGTGTTGGAGGGCGCCAGCCGGTACATTGGGATCCCCAGTTTTGATAGCAGCGCCTTCGGGATAATGCTGAGGGAAGACCCCGGATCGATCTGAATCCGGCTCACCTTGACTGAACCGATGTACCCTGTGTAATACAGCGGTCGGTTATGTCGGTGGTGCTTGAGCAGCATATCCTGTTGGGTGAAAGTTATGTTTGGGATAACTTCCTCCGCACAATGACAGCGCGCACAAGTAGTTGGGAGGTCTTCAGGCTGCTTGACCTGACTGAGAAAGGATTCAGCGTCCTTCAGAGCTTCACAGAAAGCTTCTCGGGAGTCTTTGGAAAGACGTAGGAGCTCGAACAAAGACAAGCGTGCAGGAGTACTGGCCAGTTGTGCCAGTATGTCAAAGTTGTGGGGCTTGGCTAGCCCCGAAGCAGTCTCCTTCCGTAGAGGTCTGTCGAAACGAGCCTCCACCTGCTTCTGCTTATTGGCTGCTGAGGGTTTAGACGGGCCCTCCTCAGGGATGGTGCCAGGAGGCACCATCTCGGCGACAGCTTCGCCGGACTGAGCGTTCTGTTGTGCACGCGTCTGCACTGGAAGTGCCTCTTTCGTTGAAGAAGAGATCGTACGGCAAGACTTGATCTTTCTGCCTTTTGATTTGGAGGTAGAGCGTACCTCCGATTGAGTCACCTCGGAGACGAGGTCGGGATGAACCCAGAGGACCTCTCCTCGAGATGTGGTGAGTGGAATGAGTCCACTCGCATTGTCACGGGTAGGTGGCAAGTTCACCACCTCCATTGTCGCCTTAGGGATGGGGACGACGCCATCTTGTGTGGTGGTCGGCAGCAAGGTACCGAATTGGAGTGACACCACATTGGCTGACACCGTCTTCTCTTCGTAGTCGACGGAGATTACATCCGCATTGATCATGCGCTGGATGTAATTCTTGAGGACGTAGCAGTCCTTGGTCGGGTGTTTGACAAACCGATGGTAGTGACAGTACCTCGGGTTGTCCACTTTCCCGACTTCATCGGGCCGCTTTGGGTCCGGAAGTTTGATTTTGTCACCCTGCTTCAGTATTTCAAAGAGTTGCAGGGTGTCTTCGTCATTGAATGAATACACCTCCTTGGGTCTCGGCGCCAGTGGAGGTTTCTGAGTAGGCGCAGATGCGCCCTTCGAGGCATTAACAGTCAATGCCTGTTTTCCCTTTGCTTCTCGCCCGGAGTTGTTGGCTGCTGACTTTTTCCCCTTATCATCAAAGGCGGGGAAGCTGACACCCAGAAGATGTGCATTGGCCGCCTTCTTTTCTGCGGCTTTAGCTTCGATGATCAGGGAGCTCCAGTCGGGAGGGGGAGTAGAGTTGAGCCAGAGCTTCACTGCGGGCAGCATGTTCATGCTGCAAGAGGAGAGGAGCGCATGTTCTGGCATGCCTGGAGGTAGCCTGAAGCAGGCTTGTCGGAAGCGTTCGATGAACACCCGAACCGTTTCTTTCTCCTTCTGGCGTATCTCTATGAGAGATGCCATCGTCATGTCCTTCCCGCCGTCGTAGAAGCGATCAAGGAAGAGGCGCGTCAAAATTATCGAAGGACGATATAGAATTGTCGGGGAGGCTGCAGTACCAGTCATACGCTACCCCTTTTAGGGCCCCAACAAAGATGCTGGTGAGGAGCGCGTCCTCCTTTGGAAGATGCCCCGTTTGTGACTGGAAATATGTCAGGTACCAACGCGGAGAGTCCTTCCCATCGTACGGCATGAGTGTTTGTGGTTTATATTTTGGAGGATAAACCACCTTGTTCCACTCAAGGGGATAAGGTTGGGGAATGCCCATCTTCTGGCGCTCCTCTTGCCTGTTTTTGGACTCGAAGCGCTCCCGCAAGTCCTTGATCATTTCGACCATATCCTCCGTGGAGCTAGGAGTCAGGGAAGGTGGTACTACCTGGAGCGGAGCGTTTGAGGGTTCCGACGTCCGAGGTGCTTCTGTGTCGGAGGGTGCCCGTTGAAGTGTCCTTTGACTCAACTCATCCAATATAGCTGGACAGGTTGACTGCTCATGCGCGCATATGTAGGATGCGCCGGTACGTAGGGACGCCACGTGAAGACTGCTGATGGAGGCGCATGGATGATGCGCCCTACTCGAGGGGTTGAATTCTTCATGCTGCTGTTGTGAGTCGGCACGTAGCAGAGGAGAAGATCTTTCTGTTGCTGAAATCTTGGATGAGTTGAGTCAAAGGACACGTGTCGTCGACTCATGGCTCGGAGATCTCGGATCTGATGGAGGGGATAATTTGGTAGGATGCGCCTTGGATTGGGCGCATGATGAGACTTTGGCTCGTGACCTTTAGGAGTCACGAGCGATTCTGGGCGCATGGCTTTTGAGGCGCATGCAAGCGACTTTCCTTCTGTCTTTCAGGATCAGAGATCAGTCTGGGGCGCATGGCTTTTGAGGCGCATGCAAAGCTTGAACTGGAGACTCTTCTTCTGTCTTTTAGGGATCAGTGAAGGATCTGAGGCGTATGGCTTTTGAGGCGCATGCGGATGGTTGGGTGGCCACGTGGCAGTAGCCGTCGGGGCAAAGTCATGATAATGCTGACGTTGTGGATGCTTCATTTTCTGCAAAAGCTGTCCACCGTCCAGACTTGGGAAGGCGTGCTGCCAACTCTGTCAGTCCAGCATTTAATGTTTGTGACATTCGATGGACAGCTGAGTGGGCGCGTCGGTTGACGTTCTACTAAGCGTATGGGGACGTATGGGGGCGCATCCCCTGTGATGCGCTTGGTACAGAGTGCATCTGTTGAAGGCGCTTGATGTTTGGGGGTGTGATGCGCTGTCCAGCCGGTGCATCCGACACGTCTTTAATGATGCGGCTGTTTCGCTTCTCGAGTGCTTTTAAATAGCCGTTTGGCTGAAGTCGAGGCGTCTGGTTCATCCATTTAATGTGAATTTATTGCTCGGAACTCGGAGAGCCATCCACTTGGCGCGTGGGTTTGATCTGCCCGGCCTATAAATAGTGGCATGGAGAGAAGGTTTGCTTCTCATTCCCTCACGTACCTCCAACATGAACTTGGTGCATTCTGTTGACGAAGTGTTCCCGAGGGTGAAGATGAGATGCCTTGTCGTCATTGATGCACTTGAAGGTGACTGTTACATCCAAAAGACGGAGTCGAGGGCTTCTGAGGCAGGCGAAAGGTGCCTGTTGCATCCAAAGATAGGGATGCTCGGGCCTCGTCTCCGTTGTTCCGGAAGAGCCGTAGATCGGAATGGCGGTGCTAGGCTCTCTCTTCCTTCAAAGTGGGTGCTGCCCACTCTGATTGTGTTGAAAGCTGCTCCTTTCGCCGTGATTTCGATCACGGTCTTCCTTGGTCTTTGGAGGCTCCTTCGAAGTCTCCCCTGGCCACAGATTTGCGGTGATCTTCTCTCCCTTGGTTCCAGCCAGAGGGTTAAATGCTTTGTGTAATCGAAGCATTTATCAGGTGACCCTGGCTGGAAGAGCGGAACATAACTGGGCTTCTGCTCGGCCAGGCGAGCCTGGTTGGAAGAGTGGCACATAACTGGGCTGCTGAAGAGATGGCGGGATGCGCCTGGTTGAAGGCGCATGACATCTGCTGCACCTAACTGGCAGCGCATGGTGACTGCTGCGCCTATCTGACGGCGCATGGTAGCTGCTGCGCCTATCTGGAGGCGCATGGTGGCCGCTGGCTGTAGACTTAGGATCTTTCCTTTGTAGAAATTCTCCTTTGTACAACCTTTTCTAGACATGTAATAGACTTTTATATATAAATAAAAAGTCCTTCTTCAAATGTCTATGGTTATTGACTTTGCTGTGAAGTGTTCTGTTCGAGTTCTGGTGCATGTAGTGTCTGGCGCATGGGCTTTCTGGTTGTGAAATTCCATGCTTCTACAAGTATCTCAATATAATGCATTGCTTGTGTTGAGGTGTGCACATGAGGTGTAGTGGGGCACAAGTTTGTGCCATGTGGGAGTATTTTCCTAGAAGGAAAAAGGATTAAATCCAACAAGGATGCAAGTTGATTTTTGTTGTGCGGACTCGGACTCGGACACGGACTCCAGGATGTCTCGTGCATGCACGGGAGTGTTCGGGGGGTAGGCGTGGACTGGCACACTTCTATGCTGATTGTGGGATGATCCAAAATATCAAACTCTATTTTTGAGTATTGGTATTTTAGTCCCACATCGGATAGGAGAAGAAGTGAAGTCTCAACTCCACTCTATAAATAGAGCCCCTTGGCCTCCTTTGAAAGAGGCACTAAGAAGAGAGTTAAGGGAGTCTGTAAAGTCCAGGAAGCCCGTTCAAGTCTCAAATTTTGACTTACGAGCGTCCAGAAGTTCTTCGTGAACTTGCTGGTTCCTGGAAGCAGATCGTGGTGGGACGAATCTTGCTTTGAGCAACGGTGATCTTAATCACCCCAGCAAGAACCTTTCCTCTTCTTCTTTCTTTTTTCTTCTCCTTCATCTGAGTTGTAACTCAGTTCTGTCCGTCTGCAACTGCGATTGCAAGGAAGAACGTGAGATTTATTTTCTGAACTCAGTTATGTCGTCAGCAACTGCGATTGCGAGGAAGAACGTGAGATTTACTTTCTGATTATTGTTGCTTTTGTAATCAGATTTATATTATAGTGTTCCTCTTGGATCTCGAGAATAATCAGAAGGTGAACGTTTGTTGAACCTCTGATCTCGACATCGAGTCTACCATCTTTGATCAATCCCCGGGACTATCAATATATATATATATATATATATATATATATATATATATATATATATATATATATTATTATTATTATTATTTTAAAAACCAAGCGGCCGTGTCGAAGACACCCAGCCACCGCCTGGCCCGGGGGCCGTGGGCGAACCACCAAGCCGCCCCCGTGGGGGCTCGAACTCCGTCCAATGCCCCGGGTGCCAAAGGCCCTAACCGGTAGGCTACAAGGCCATTGGCATATATATATATATATATATATATATATATATATATATATATTGAAAGAAGATAAGTGTGGCGAAGGCTCCCACCGGGAATCGATCTCCTGACCATTCGGGATGTATGTCTCACCACTACCATCAGGCTAAAGGATCATTGCCGACGTGTGTGTGTATATATATATATATATATATATTGTCCTCTTGCACCATTGGATTAGGGACCCGTGTGGGAGCCCGTACGCACGTTCCATCCAACGGTTTCTAAATATATATTTATCATACAAATATATATTTAAAAAGAAATATATATTTAATAAGGAAGGGAAGAACACAGACACTATAATACTAACTAATAACTAATAAAACACAACAACGGACAAAAAGAACATGAAACTGAAAGGGAAGCAAGCGGTGTCATTTTCGACAATGCCCTCTTCTAACCAAAGTGTGACCGCTTCGTTTCCTTCTCTCATCTCTTCTCCCCCACCGAAGTCTGTGGAGATACGTTTCTTGATTTCCACGACCACAATTCCCCAAACTACCCCTGCAAAAATGCACACTTCCCTAAGGACAGGATAGTCATTCCCCAGAAGGATAACCCTTTTGTCACTGGCGTGTAGCTTTAGCCAATTGGCAACCTCCATTTTTTTATTTATAAATATACATACATATGAGAGAGAGAGAGAGAGAGAGAGAGAGGATGTTGAAAGAAGAAGAAGAAGAAGAAGAAGAAATGATGGTGGTGGCAACAACCACCACTTCTTCTTGTGGTGGTTGATATGTTAAAAAGAACGTTGGTGATATTGGCATCATTGGCTCAATCTCCTCCTCTTCTTCCTCCTCTATGTTATGTGTATAATTTTTCATTCTTATGCTTTGTTCAAAGTTTGATGATAATGGTGGCATCATAAGCTCAATCAACACTACTTTCTATTTTTCTCCAACTCTCTATTTTTTTTTTTTTAGATGTCCGACGTAACACAAGAAACAATGTGCATGTTGCATGCCATTTGGATCCAATGCTTCCAATTTTCACACACACATTCACATCTCCTCCGCAGTTTGATCGCAAGCCCGCATGCCTAGCCAAAGATGTTATATCTCTCCTCGCTGACCACAAGAGCCAGATAAGTTCGGTCTCTCTAGTATTTGCTTGTATTGTTATGTGGTTCTTCTACCCTAGTTGATCTTCCATTTTTCCTAAAAAAATGTTAGGAATTGTGGAAAGTTGTATGGGTAATTTTTTTTTTTTTAAAAATGTAGCCTAGGATTGATGAACATTTTGGACTCAATTTAAGTAGATACTCCCTTCGTAAGGAAATATGGTGTAGTAGACCTAAAAAAATTAATTGACAGTTTTTATGACTAATTGTCAATCCGGAATCATGATAGATACGAGCACATTTCGCAATATTAATACATTTCTTGTAGGACTATGGCTCCCTTTTATCGTCATAAAATACTAAAAAAAAGACTTTCACAATATTAATACATTTCTTGTAACACTAAGGGTCCGTTTGGTAAACCGTATTTGGAGGTGGAATTTGAATTTTTATGGATTTGGAGACAAATCCATGGAATCCTATGTTTGGTTGGAGATGGATTTGGATATGGAAAGTATGACAAAATTCAAAACTTGAATTTGGTTGGATTTTGGAGGAAAAAATAATTATTCTTTAATAATTTCGTTAAAATATTTATTATTTAATAATTTTGTTAAAAATTAGTAAATTAAAAATTAGTTAATTAGTTAATTTCGACATAATCATAATTAATAATTTATTAGTATTATTATAATATTAACTAATAATATTTTATTATTTAGTTAATAATCATAATTTACTAGTATCATTATATTATTATTATAATATTAATTAATAATTTATTAGTATTATTATAATATTAATTAATAATCATATCCTATGTTTAGTACCATTAATTAAAAAATTGGTTAATTAGTTAATTTTGTTATAATCATATTAATTATAATATTAATTAATAATTTATTAATAACTATTTTATTATAATCTTAACTAATAATATTTTAATCACAATTAGAATCATATTTTATAATAATTTAATTAATAATTTACTAATCATAATAATATTAATTATCATTACTATTTTTAAAATATTTAACTTATAGTTAATTAATCGTTAATTATTAATTATTAATTATTAATTATTAATTATTAATTATTAATGATTAATTTCTAATTACTTAATTATTAATTTATTACCTAATTATTAATTATTAATTTATAATCGTTAATTATTAATTATTAATTATTACTTAATTATTTAATTATTACTTAATTTATAATTACTTAATTTATAATCGTTAATTAATAATCGTTAATTATTAATCGTTAATTATTTAGTTATTATATATAATTACTTAATTTATAATCGTTAATTATTAATTATTACTTAATTATTTATTACTTAATTATAATTACTTAATTACTAATTATTAATTTATAATTGTTAATTATTAATTATTAATTTATAATAATTAATAATTAATGATTAATTATTTAATTTATAATTGCTATTATTAATCGTTAATTATTTAATTATAGTTATTAATTATTAATTATTAATCGTTAATTATTAATTATTAATCGTTATTTATTTTAAAATTAACTAATCATTAATTATTAATTTTATAATTAATAATAACTAATCGTCAATTATTAATTACTAATTATTAATTAATAATCGTTAATTATTAATTTTATAAATAATAATAACTATAATTAATCATAATTAATTAATACCTTAATTATTGATTATGACTATAATTTAATTATTAATCATAAAACCAAATCCTATGTTTGGTTGGAGTTGGATTTGAATAGTAAAATCCATAATTTGGATTTGGAGGATTTCCAAATCCAAATCCAAATAGTAAAATCCAGTTACCAAACAAGCCCTAAGACGCCCTTTTCGTCGTCATAAATACTAAAAATACGAAGGGGGCTTAAAACATTTCGCAATATTAGTACATTTCTTGTAATTATCCTCTCTCTGTTAAATTCATGTGGAGACCAATGAAATGAAGTGAGCAGGGGAAGAAAGAATCCAAGGAAGCAGCATCCAGTTTCTTCAGACACAGTTCACTATGCTTCCAAAACTTTACTGTTGAAAGCTACAATCAGCCTACCACTCTGGTACTCTGAAACAGTTTATTTCTGGATCAACTGCATTGAAAGATTAGCCAGTTAGTTACAAATCTGAATAATTACAACCCAAGTATGATTTAATATATAGGTAATATGTACCTGCCATTTTTCATTTTTCACAACCCAATAAGCGATAATATGAAATTTTACGGAACACCCATGACCTACCATGCTTACATGCAGAGGATCTGGCTGTGCGTTAACCTTTGTCACAATGAAGATCATAGCTTCCAGACGTTATCCGGTAGGTATATACGACAATCAACTCAGCATGAGTTGATTAAACCCAGGAAAGAAATTTGCGGATCAAATATACCATGAAATATCCATGTCTCCAAGCATTCAGCATGCCCTACCATGAATCTAAACAAAATCGATTTGCGCATGTACAAGCAGTTTGATGTATATGCAGTGGGCGATTACAATTTACAACAGTAGATTTCAGCAGTCCATCAGGTAATATTTTGGTTTTATCATCTTAAATCAACCAAAGATTAATGCCCCTACGGAGAAAAGGAAGATTAAAATCACAGAAAAATAAAATTTCTAATAAGAAACAACAAACTGTTAACAGGGAACAGAAGCAACAGCAAGTATTACAACCTGATAAAATAAGTTGTATAATTGAGAGGAATAAGAGGTATGGGCAAGATGACTCTTAAAAAAACTTGGAGAATAACAAGATCTACAAATAGAACCTCATAGAGCTCCAAGGTTCCTTGATCAGGAACATGGAAACCTTGACCTGAGACAAGACAGAGACGTCTAACCTTGTGCAAATCTAACCTTGTGCAAATCTAAACAAACGATAAGAAGAAACCCATTTTTTTGCAACCAGGAAAAATGGATTATTTAGAAAGAAGGTTTTTGTGCACATGTTCAACCATATCCGGACCATTGCTGAACATTGTAAAAGCAGTCGACTTCCAAGTTGAAGGCCATTGTTAAAAAATGTAGGGGAAAAGGACAAAATATGATGCAATAACTCAACCATTATATGGCAAAAGAAAAAACAATAATGAGAAGTGACAACTTACCTACAAACTTCATTGATTTTCTTTTTCCTTGAAAAAAAAAACTTTAATTATCATTCTTTGTCAACAAGGCTATCCCATCTAAAGACTTTGTCTTCTTTCAAAAATCCTTGGTCAGAAATCAAATCCAGCTTAACTTGGCCTTCTCTTCCAATTCCACGCCATGGCCCATCACCAATGCCACCCTTTATCTTATCTTAAAATTCTCCATGGAGTCATCCCCTTTTCAAGCAAAACTTTCACAACCTGATGCTTTCAGATTGTGCCACGATTCTCCCTAAAATTCTCATATTAGTGCTTGCATTCTATCTTCACAAGAAAATCTTTGGTCCCTACAATCTAAACCTTGCAACCTAGTCTAACATCACATTAAAAAAAAGAACAAAAAATGTTAAATCATACTTTTTGGGTTACATATTATAGCACACAGATAATCTAGGAAGCACAGACACCACAAAAACAATAGGGCATACCAAAACATGTGCAGTGTCCAGGTCGCAGTGTTCGCATAGTGTTATTTCCTATTAATGCAACACATCTAATAGCCTTTCCCCATATACCTCACTTAAAGATGAAAGTCTCTCTCTATTTTCTTCTATAGAATCAACTCAATAACAATAATGGTGAAATAGGGTTCCAAGTCAATTCTGACATTGAAGCAATTCCCATATCTAATAACAAACTAAATAACATTTCATGCACTTTGCTAGGTTCAACTCATTTGAACACTTCATTCTCAAAAATCTTCACATCAAGTTTCTGGTTTACTAATCTTCGGAAAAGTCGTCAATGATACCAAATTCCATTCACACTACATGGATGATCATTTATCTCACTCCAAATTAGGCAATGTTGCACATATAAGAACACAAAATGATATGGTACTGGCACAGCGGCAAGGACATGTCCCGTAACTAGCACGTCTTAGTGTATTTTAGAGTGTCCATGCCATGTCTGATATGTATCCTACATGGACATGACAGGATATGGCACCACTTTTGGAGTATTCATGCATCCTAGAAATTAGGAATCAAGGCTGAACAAGGGCATAATCACGTATGTATGCAAGAGCGCGGCCATTTTAATGACTTGAAAGTTCATGATGTTTTAACTTGTACAAATCTCTTGGTATTGATACAAGTCCTGTTAAAAACCACCTCTTGATGAACACTGTAGATTTGCGGCATTTAAGAGAATTCAGTTAGAAGTTACAAAGAAGGTCCCCACAAAGAAAGGCTTAAACATTTAATTTTGATCGAGTCGTTAAGTAGTGTAGGAAGAATTTGGAAATAAATGGATCAAGTATGTTCTAAAAAACTGAAGGTAGTAGAAGATAAAGAACATTTAAAATTTTGAGATAAGATACATAAAAGGGTAAAACATAGAGATGGAAGATAGAGTATAACGAGGAAAGGAGCTGACTATTTCATCAACACCGTTAAATGGTATCGGTACCAGTATCCGTGTCCATATTCATGCAAACATAGACGACTATTATTCTACCTATCTGAAACTTATTTGTATCCCATATCCATATCATGTCCTTATCAGTATCCATGCATATTCGAGTAACAGTCCATGATGCTAAGGGTTTCCATGGATAGGCAAAATAGTTTATATTAAATCATTTCTCGACAATATCTCAAGAACACATGAATATAAACAATGACCTAGTCCGGACGAAGGTGTGCACCCTTAGGAATCCTGTTGTGCCTTGGAAGCAAACTAATTCCTGGGAAGAGGGATCACTGATTCACCTCTGCCAATTTTTTAATACGGCATACTTCATAGAAAGCATACAGACAATTTGGCTAAAAGTTTCCTTACTATAAACACGAGAAATCTGGTTAAGGCAATCAGAAATAATACCTATCCAGAAGAATAAATCTCAGGATACACTAACATTTACATAGACAAAAGAACATGGTCAATACAAATAGAACATGACCAATACTAGGATATCTGTATCAATGATAAGATGATGGCTAATCTAGATAACGGAGAAATTTTTGTTTGATTGAGTAGAGAATGATGCTTGTGTTCTTTAATCCTTTTTTTTCAATTGATACATCAGACCTAGCTTATTTCATTCTTACATAGAATGTGGGATAACCAACTAATGAGCACTGAGCACATAAAAATGAACATATCAATTTCAAAGAAGCATCCAGGATGGTGTAGTTATTATTCAGACCTATATTTTTGCAGGGAAAATGTAATATTTAAAGTATGTTTATTACCATTTTTTGAAAGAACACAAGCATCATTCTCCACTCAATCAAATTCCACGAGGCCCCCGCTTACGTAGGGTCTTGGGAGGGTCAAGATGTACCCAGCCTGAACACCATATAGTATTGTTTGAAGAAAAATATGGCCTTACAGCAAGTCACAGGCCATGTCAGCAACTCCTAACAAATTGGGGAAAATACATCAATTGATGGTGGTCGGATAGCTGCTTTAGAAATTCCGACCTGGAACTTTTATTAGGGTTGAAAGGCTTTTAATTATACATTGTTGAACCTTTTTAACTGGATGGAAGTTGACGGACAAGTCAAAGTGACAAAGGCTGGAGCCAGAGAAGCTGAGACCAAAAGTTTGCAGTACACCTGTGTACCAAGAGGAGCCTTCGGCTGCATGATTGACAAATCCAAACTAGACGAGGACCAAGCGACCAACAGCTCCTCCTCATTGTCCGACATAGTCCCTTCATTCTTGTTCCATATACCTCCACAATCTGAGCTTACTGGGAAATAAACTTCTTGTGAACTACAGCATTAACAAGGATACATAACTGCTCATCTCCCTAATAAGTAGTTGAAATCCTACTATTCAGATTATTAATCAACTCGTAAAACTGGAGTTATCAGGAGGATTAACTGAGATTTGATATATCTACAATTTGATCTTCATACAGCTAGCAACATGCAACTGATTGCAATAGGATTAGTTAAAATCCGGTTTGAATACATGTAGCTTTATAAATCTGAAATAGATAGAAACCAGACATGATTAAAACAATCCTCCACCAATCGTAATTGGAGTCCATCTAAAGGCAAGTAGCTATTATTTTAAAGGTCTACCGTGTCCCACTAAGTAAACAAATGATGGTAAAATCAAATCCAAGTTCAAACGTGTGCATCATGTGCTAGATCACATTAACTCCCCTGGTGGAATGAACTCGTCCCCTGAGACTGACCAAGTATTTTACAAAAGGATGCCAAAAAAATGTTGAGATTCCTGAGTGCTAAAATCAATTTGGTGAGTTGATGGAGGTTTTGGTATAACTGTGTAACTAAAGAGGGTGGTAGATCAAAGAGTAGGGGATACAACAGTACTCCATCACTAACGCAATCCTCAATATATCACACCAAAGTTAGGAATCAAATAACAGTTATAAACCAGAACATTGCCGTCATTGACTTCATACATTGGACAATCTCTAAAAGCCTCGCAAGCAAACAATCAACTAGATCAATATATTCTATAATCAAGCATAACCCTTTTATTCAGATAGAGTATTGTGAATCCATCACAGGCCTGTTTTCTATGAAGTAAAGACATATAATCTTTTGACATGTATCTCATCAATGAAAGAACAATAGAATTGCCGAAAGAAAGAGATGAAGAAAAGTTCATCACCATCATGCTCACTCCTGCTGCCGACGGACGATGTTCTCCACGTACCACTTGTATGTCTCCTCCAGCCCCTCCCTCAGCCCGATCCTCGGCGCCCACCCCATCTCTGCCATCCTCGACCCGTCCATCAGCTTCCTCGGTGTCCCGTCGGGCTTCGTCCGGTCCCACACCAGCTCGCCTTCGAAGCCCACCACCTCCCTCACCATCTCAGCCAGCTCCTTGATGCTCACCTCCTTCCCGCTCCCCACATTCACGTGCTCCAGCCCCGAGTACCTGTCCATCAGGAAGACCAACCCGTCCGCCAGGTCGTCCACATGGAGGAACTCCCGCAGCGCCGACCCGGTCCCCCAGACCACCACCTCCTTCGCGGACGAGGCCTTGGCCTCGTGGAAGCGCCGGACGAGCGCGGGGAGGACGTGGGAGTTGTCCGGGTGGAAGTTGTCGTTGGGGCCGTAGAGGTTGGTCGGCATGGCCGAGACGGCGTCGAAGCCGTGCTGGATTTTGAAGGCCTGGCAGGTCTTGATGCCGGCGATCTTGGCGACGGCGTACCACTCGTTGGTGGGCTCCAGCGGGCCGGTGAGGAGGGCCGACTCGGGGATCGGCTGGGGGGCGAGCTTGGGGTAGATGCAGGAGGAGCCGAGGAAGAGGAGCTTCTTGACGCCGGAGCGGAAGGAGGAGAGGATGACGTTGGTCTGGATCCGGAGGTTGTCGGCGATGAAGTCGGCGGGGAAGGTGGAGTTGGCGTGGATGCCGCCGACCTTGGCGGCGGCGAGGAAGACGTAGCGGGGGCGGTGGAGGAGGAAGAAGGAGTCGACGGCGGACTGGACGGTGAGGTCGAGGTCGGAGCGGGAGGGGAGGAGGAGGTCGGTGAAGCCGAGGGAGAGGAGGCGGCGGCGGAGCGCGGAGCCGACGAGGCCGCGGTGGCCGGCGATGAAGACCTTGGCCGACTTGTCGGAGAGGAAGGAGTCTGCGGAGAGAGAGAGAGAGAGAGAGAGAGAGAGAAATTAGGGTTAGGGTTTGGGGAGGAAATTAGGGTTAGGGTTTAGTAGCTTACCTGTAGAAGAAGGAGAGATTTCTTCCATTTCTCTTTCTTCAGTTGAGTTCTGTGAGGACTGAGTCGACTGACAATGAGGAGAAATTATTAGGTGCTCCCTCACCACTGAACGTGCTGAGTGGTGAGCCCAGTCCAATAAACAATTGACACTTGGAATAACCAATTAAACCCATATTTTTTACATCATAACCAAATATGAAAAGATAACAAAAAATGCTAACAAAATCAATAACATTAATATTAAGATTAGGATTAACATTAATATTAACAGTAAAATTAATATTAACAATATTATTAATATTAATATTAACATTAAAATTAAAATTAATATTAATATTAACATTGAAATTAATATTAATATTAATATTAATATTAACATTAATATTAAAGATAACAAAAAAACTAACAAAATCAATAATATTAATATTATCATTAAAATTAATATTAAGATTAACATTAATATTAACAGTAAAATTAATATTAACAATAATATTAATATTAATATTAACATTAAAATTAATATTAATGTTAATGTTAATCTTAGTATTAATGTTAATATTAATGTTAACATTGATATTAAAATTAACATTAATATTAACATTAATATTAATATTAACATTAATATTAACATTAATACTAAGATTAACATTAACATTAATATTAATATCAAAATTAATATTAATATTAAGCTAACATATGAATTGTCCGGTTATGATGTGGAAAATACAAAATTAATTAATTATTCCAAGTGTCAATTGTTCATTGGACCAGGCTCACCACTCAGCACGTCCAGTGGTGAGCCATGACCATCTAATAATTTCTCGACAATGAGAGAGCAACAAAAGATGTGGGCTTTATTTTTATTTTTATTTTTATTTTTATTTTTATTTATAAGAGGGATAAAATTAAATTATAATTAAATTTACACTTTTATTATAAAATATGAATAAAATTATAATTAAGGTGCTAAACAAAATGAAATAAAATTCTTATTGTAGTATCATCACTTTCAACAACATGAATGGTAGGGGGAAAAAAATTCAAAATCTAAGGAATATGTTCCTAAATTTTATTATCCGCATACATATCTATGATACTTCATTTACAATTAGTATGATCGACTTCAAAACTTTATTAGAAACTAGTTATTTCGTGCCTTCGACATTTTTGATAAATCATATCATATCTACATGTTTTGCACCATTGATAAATTGGTATTTAAAAGTGCAATGTTTAGATAAGTTCAATATATATATATATATATATATATATATATATATATATATATATATATATATATATATATATATATATATATATATATATATATATGGGTGCTGCTATTGGCACTCCTAAAATATCATTCAACACTTTTCTTTTATTTGTTAGCATTCAAATTCTAAATCTACCACCGCATTAAATATGATATAAATTTGTGTATGTATGGAGGGAGGAGTGTAGGATCACATTTTAGGAGTGCCGATAATGTTAATATATGGACAAATTTAAAATTTGAATGTTAAAAAATTAAAGAGGAGTTGCCGAATAGGGGTGAGCATTCGGTTTATTCGGTTCCAACCGAACCGAATAACCGAAAATCGAATTTGACCGAAACCGGATAAGCAAAACCGAAACCGAACCGAATTGGTCAATAACCGAACCGAATCGAACCGAATTAAATCGATTTTCGGTTTATTCGTTTTATTCGATTTTTGGTTTTATTTGTGCTTTTTTTGTTAATATATATAATAACTAAATATATCTAGATATATTTAGTATATATCCAAAACCGAATAGTGCTCACCCCTATTGCCGAATGACATTTTAGGAGTGCTAATAGCATCACCTATATTTATATAAACCTTGTTTCGCGGGTCCTGCTCCTACACCATCGGATTGGAGGGTCCGCACGGGATCCGCGTGCACGCCCACTTGATTCAACGGTCGAGCACGACGGAACTCTCGCAGGACTCCGAGGGCATTAAGATTTGATCTACAATGATATTAAGCAGATTATTCCAAAAAGTTAAAAAATATGCTTATGTATTGGCAATTAAAGACGACATAATAAGCAATACGTAATAAAAAAATAGGACAAAAATATAATATATTTATGTAAAGTGGGAGAGATGAAATAAACCAAAGTTAACATGAAAGAAAATTATCTCTCCGGTTGTTTGAACACGTACAACATAGACAAACTTATGCGACAATTATCTTTGAACGAGAAGATATCACTTTTGCTGAAACGAAGTAAGCATTTTACAAATCTTATGACGAAACATAATTGTATGAAATAAAACTTCATTCAAAAGTTAGAAAGAAATTAAATAGTACATATTAATGGACAAGAATACTACTTGAGCTCCATAACTCAATGGTTAGTGATTAACCCAAAGCAATTAATAAGATTTGGACTTAAATATAAACAAAAACAAAAGAATTTGGATATTGTCAATGAGATTCCATGAATGCCGATATGAATTCTCACACCTGCAGTCGGTGTTTATGACAGTAACACATAAAATCACACTTCACAAATGTAAGCAACATATAGGACTCATATCATAAGATTGCAATATAGAAAGTTCAAACATATAAGGAATCGAAACACAGCTGGTGACATCAAACACCAGGGCTCCTCGACACAATACATCCGCTTGCGCCACATAGTAGAAGCCCATTTTATTTTTAGGACACACAAATTATTCAAGGTTCAAACAAACACAGAAGAGTCCGACACGGGACACGCATAACTACTAGTAATAACCTGGCTTCGCTGCTTCAGTAAGCTTAGTACCTCAAAATGACCCTTTCTTGTTCTCCTTCTCATTCTTCTCCTCCATCTCGTCCTCCGACCAGCAAGAGAAGATGGACCTGGGCGACCCAGGTCTCGACGGGCAGGCGGAGAAGCTCTGGTACAGCAACAAACCTCCCCCCGGGAGCTCCTGCTCAACGGCATCCATGCGACAGAACCCATCGACATCGACTCCCTCGTTCCACGAGGCCGCCTGTTCGCGCCCTCCAAAGACGGTCACGGCAACAGAGAAATCGCTCGGGGAGAAGCAGCTGAGGACCCTCTCGACCAGACCCCCGAAATCGACTGCACCCGGGTCAAACCCCATGGCCTCGTAGCTGGCGTAGCTGAACCCCTCCTCCGGTGTCACGTGGATCGTAGACAGGGCCGAGCCGTCGATCGCATTCATCGAGTAGCCGCATGGCTCGAACTCAAAGTCGCAGATTTCCATCCCGGGAAGGATGTCAGGAATCCCAGAGCGCTTCGTCATGGTCTTCTTCGATTGATCATCCTCCGCGTTCTTGAAGAAGACCGAGGCCTTCTTGCCGTTTAAGCCGGTCATGCACATCTCCAGTGTAACCATCGGAATCTCGGGCTTCTCGGTAGCATAGTATATGTGCCAGTTCCGGTTGGGGGATGCCGGATCACCAATGACATAGGCATTTCCACCTGATGCAAGCTTGCCGAAGAAAAAGTCAAGGGCGGCAACCTCCTCCGAGAAGCTGCGGTGGGGAGAAGGCTGGACGCCCGGAAAGATGAAGGTGCCTCGAGAATACTTCGCTGACAGAACAGAGAGCGACAGCCCGGAAGCGAGTTCGAGAATCCTCGGGATCGACAGGAGCAGCTTCGTGGTGCCGCACGTCTTCATAACAATCTTGTTTGGGTATATGAAAAGGCTCGATTCTGAGAGGACATACGAGTCGAATTGCTTGTTCGAGAGCTGTGAAACAATGGTGCACCGGGCCAGGTCCACGATCGAGTCGATCTGGGCACGAGAAAGGGCACGGAGCCCACGGCCGTTGGGGTCGACGAAAAGAGGCGCCTCGGAGAATGTAACCTCCAGGCGCTTCTCGAAACCCTCGAATCCAATTGGAGAAGTATTGACTGCCATTGGGAAGGGAACGACGAGTAATGAATCTGATGAAGAAGAAGAGGGCAGAGAGAGACGAGAACGGATTTTGAGAGTGGTTTGTCTACTAGAAAGCAGCTAGCCAGGGAATTTTTTATTTTTGCAGAATTCAGAATGGAAATTAAAGGAAATCCTAAGCTACTGAGGGGTGATGTTCAGAAGGGCTGTCAGGATGGCTTGCGGACACACTGCGAAAAGGCCAGAAACAAAGACACATTAATCATCTATTCAATAAATCTCGACAAATGTAAAGCTATTTCATCGTGTTTTTTCTTCCTTACGTTGGAGTAAGCAGCAGATCTGAACTTCTCGATTCCACCGTTCGGTCGGACGTCTTCAATGCAGTAACCAAGGGGAGCTTCGTAATGCATGGAACTGCTGCTGGACTTCTTTTTCCCACCTTTAGACTCCATCAAAACATTAGGTTTACTAAAAATTCCTGCAACAACAGAAAGAATCCGCAAAAGTTAAACAAGGGTACCACAGATTCAACTAGATCGAATATTTCATAATGTACAAAGATACACGAAATTACATATTGAGAACATATTTTGTGTATCGCTTTGTGTATCAAATTGCTTGCTTATCATGTACATTATGAAATATTCAATGTACAAAGATACACGAAATTCAACTAGATCGAATATTTCATAATGTACAAAGATGCACGAAATTACATATTGAGAACATATTTTGTGTATCGTTTTGTGTATCAAATTGCTTGCTTATCATGTACATTATGAAATATTCAATGTACAAAGATACACGAAATTCAACTAGATCGAATATTTCATAATGTACAAAGATGCACGAAATTACATATTCAGAACATATTTTGTGTATCGTTTTGTGTATCAAATTGCTTGCTTATCATGTACATTATGAAATATTCAATGTACAAAGATACACGAAATTCAACTAGATCGAATATTTCATAATGTACAAAGATACACGCAATTACATATTGAGAACATACTTTGTGTATCGTTTTGTGTATCAAATTGCTTGCTTATCATGTACATTATGAAATATTCAATGTACAAAGATACACGAAATTCAACTAGATCGAATATTTCATAATGTACAAAGATACACGAAATTACATATTGAGAACATACTTTGTGTATCGTTTTGTGTATCAAATTGCTTGCTTATCATGTACATTATGAAATATTCAATGTACAAAGATACACGAAATTCAACTAGATCGAATATTTCATAATGTACAAAGATACACGAAATTACATATTGAGAACATACTTTGTGTATCGTTTTGTGTATCAAATTGCTTGCTTATCATGTACATTATGAAATATTCCATGTACAAAGATACACGAAATTCAACTAGATCGAATATTTCATAATGTACAAAGATGCACGAAATTACATATTGAGAACATATTTTGTGTATCGTTTTGTGTATCAAATTGCTTGCTTATCATGTACATTATGAAATATTCAATGTACAAAGATACACGAAATTCAACTAGATCGAATATTTCATAATGTACAAAGATGCACGAAATTACATATTGAGAACATATTTTGTGTATCGTTTTGTGTATCAAATTGCTTGCTTATCATGTACATTATGAAATATTCAATGTACAAAGATACACGAAATTCAACTACATCGAATATTTCATAATGTACAAAGATACACAAAATTACATATTGAGAACATACTTTGTGTATCGTTTTGTGTATCAAATTGCTTGCTTATCATATATACTGTAATAATATTCTCTAGGAGTTTAGGTCTATAATTCTAACCCATAAAAAAACATATTTATTACAAATTTCCCAAAAAAATTAATTTGTTTCATCCTCACAAGTCTATCTAGCTCCATTATCCATATTCTCAAGTAAACATTAAACTAAATGGTAGTATATGGTATCGTAAGATACGTATCGTGTGTACCGTAACATACTAACACTAGGGCGAGGGGGAGTGGTGGTAGCCACTCGGTTTCATGAATCTTTACTATTATAATACGGCTTGGAAACGGCTCAAAAGTAAGCCGTCCAAACCGTTTGTATATCACGCACTAATTAATATTTAATAATAATATGCAAAAATTAATCCTTCTAATTAACTATCGCCGCAAAACCTTATAACTAAATGTAAAAATAACTTAAAATCCAATCCTTATAACTATTTAAAGGATATATTCAAATTGAAATATATTCAATATTTAAATTAACTACATGGAATTATCTAAACATATATCCAAAGCTCTACAAAGAACAATTTTAATTAAAATAAATCTAATGTTTAAACTATATTTAAAGTAACTACATGGTATTATCTAAATATATATCCAAAGTTCTAATTTAACCTTTTTAATAAAAATGTTATGCACGTGCACGTTAGTATATAGTTTTGTTTGTCCTATTTTTTTTATTTAATTAATTCCTATGGGAAAAAACCAACAGAACGGTTGTGATTTTAGTAAACTGATCGTGATTTTAAAATTAAATTAGAGGTCTTGAAATCATTTCTCTGCCCAAATTATAAAGCCTGATTTATAGTTTTTTTTTATTTCCTTCTTATAAATTCTACATAATGTCCTCCTAAATCTACGTCTACCCCCAAAATATTTTACTTTGATCATAAACGGGAAAAAGGAAATTCTACATAATGTCCTCTTAAATCTACGTCTACCCCCAAAAAAATTTAATTTGATCATCATAAATATGATAAGAATCTTCCTACAATAACTCATCATCATCATCATAAATATGATAAGAATCTGGATCGAAGAACACATAAAGAACTTTTGCAGCAAAGTAATACTTAGAAATAATTCAAAATACAAATCTTGATTATATGTTCTTTGATTTCTAATCCAACCCGAGCGAATAATAATTAAAAAAAAAATCACAGTTTTGAAATCCACAATTTTGCCAACAATCGGAAATCAAGAACATATGATTCATCGAACATACAATATACCTAGATCGAAACAAAGAACAAGAATCTACAGATGGATCGAAGAAGAAGAAAACTTACAGTGATTTGTGGAGAAGAAATCGATCGGTTCGAGAATCGACACAAACCCTAAGAAAATTTCTCTTTTCTTTTTCGAGGAATTCGCGGCGATTGCTCGAATTGTGAGGGAAGAGAAGACCTCTCCTTGTTGCTATTTATAGCCACGAAGGAGTCATGAATTTATGATTTTGCCCCTGGACGTTCATACAAGCCCTAATTGGAGGGTGATTTAGTAATTAGCATTAGCGCGCTAGCGCCCGCCAAGCACGTGCTTCTGACTATGAAATTTTAGTCTATTTTGGGAGGAGGACTAAAGTGCTTATTATTAGTTGCTTTTGTTGTTTTGTGACAAAATATAAAATGTATTAATTAGTTTATTACAACATAATTTGGACTTGAAAAAAAATAAAAAAAAATAACCCCACATGGCTTGAATCAGTGATGAGATAATCAAGTTAGGAAGTTTCAACGAAACAACCTTTTAAAAGTTTTTTTTTCCTCCATATTATAAATTTTTGTTTATTAATAATTATTCAACTATAGTCTACACTATAGACTTGAATAAATCTCAAGGTGTTTAATAGACCAATTTTGACTATAGGCTAAAGTCTAGCCCAAGCTAGACCAGTCAAAACATTAGAGCCGAGTCGAATTGGGCTGGACTTCGGCTACAAGGAGTCAAGTTCGGCCCTAACCAACGAGGCAAGTTAGATCGTGCTAGGTCTATGACTGGTCTAGTCTGGTCTGGTCCGACCTGTAGTTTAGCGGTTATTAGCTAAAACGAATCAAAAGATTATCAAAATTCATGCCAAAAAGAGGTATTGAGTTCATTAATAACAACAAATGTATTTTATTTATTTGATAAATTAGATTTTCTTTTTCAGAAAGACAAATCCAACGACTGTTATTTCAAAAATATTCGAAGATGTCCGATATATATATATATATATATATATATATATATATATATATATATATAGAGAGAGAGAGAGAGAGAGAGAGAGAGAGAGAGAAAAGATTGGATCTTCGTTCTTAAGCATTCATGCATGTTATCCGAAACAACATCCGTTATATTGTCTTTTTGACTGTTCATATTATACCCTTAAACTATCAATTTTTTCGTGAGAGTTTGATCCAATCTGAACAGTAAAAAAAATATGATCCAACGACTGGTATTTCAAAAAACAAGCAAAAATATTTGGCTTAATTGCACTTTGATACCCTCAACTATTTTCGTTTTTCAACTTAATACCCTAAACTTTTTTACTCAACAACTCGATACCGTCAACTATTTTAGTTTTTCTACTTAATACCTAAAACCCAAAATATTCCCAAACTACCCTGGCTCCCTCTTTCTCTCTCCCCATGCCCCCCTCCCTCTTCGGCGATGCCCCCCCTCCCTCTCCGGTGGAGGCGGGAAAGGGTGGGTGGCCGGAGCGGGGGGGGGGGGGGCGCATCGTCGGAGAGGGAGGGTGGGGGAGGGCTGTTGTTGGGGGCTGAAGGGGGCACCGGAAGGGGGGCGGGGGTTGCTGCGCGCGGGACGGAGGCGGCTGGCCAGGGGGGATTTGGGCCGGGGGGAGGGGTTGTGGCCGAAAGGGGGAGCGGGGTGGGGGTGGGGGGGAGGGGTTGGGGCCGAAGGGGGGAGCGGGGATGGGAGGAGAGTTTGGGAGGTAGTTTTGTATTTTAGGCAGGGGCATTATTGTCCAAATAAAATTTAGGGTATCAACTTGAAAAAAAAATTGAGGTAGTAAGTTGAAAAACGGGAATATTTGAGGGTATCAAAGTGCAACTAAGCCAAAATATTTAAGAGCAAAGGTCTTATATATATATATATATATATATATATATATTATTTTTATTTTTTGAAACATTGGGTAAATGTGGCGAACTCGCCTCCACTGGGGCTCGAACTCCTGACCACTTGGGCCGCATGCATCTCTCTTAACCACTAGGCTAGAGGTCATTTGCATATATATATATATATATATATATATATATATATATATATATATATATATATATATATATATATATAATAAGGCAGCCGCACCACACTCTGGCCCGCTATTGGCATTCCTACATTCCTAAGAAGTGGTCCTTCCTCATGTGGAGAGTCATTAAAAAGAAGCTACCCACTGACGAGATCCTTAACACCATTGGGATTAGCTTGGTTTCTGCATGTTCTTGTCACGCCCCAGAACCAGAACACTGGAGAGCGGAGGCAGACATAGCCAGCTACGTATAATAAAATGGGATCCACTCCACTATACGGTCACGGCTGTCTAGATATATGAGGATTTAACTACAATCTATCAGTCTCCTATGGTCAAGACACAAGCCTAGTGTCTCAATCACAAGCAAGCAAATAAATGTTACAAGATGTAAGATCACCAAATATACAATAGTAAGGCATCCCAAACATTATATATTCTGCTGATCATGAAGCTAGTCGTACAAAATGTGAGGACTAGCAAGAGTTTAGTCATACATGATCAACCCTAGGATCTGTCAATCATGTTATAGCCCGTAGGCAGACAGTAAGTAAAAAAATATATACGAGCTAACACTTGCTCGGCGGCTAGACGCCTCAAAAGAATAATTTTACAATAGAGTGGGAGAGCCAAAATAAACTCACTCATTGCCAGGATTCCTTCTAGTGGTCACCATCTGGCTGGAAAATTGGTAGATCCTATGGAGCTGCTCCGGTATCTGGCCATACAAAACCAGCTGGATCAGACCCCAGAAAGAGAAAGTGCCACAAAGGAGGCTTTACTTAGGAACTAAAATCAGCAATTAGCACAAGAATATAATTACATAATAAAGAACAGTAATTAAGGAAAAGTATGACAGGTGATATACGATGAGATAACCATGGGACTGTTCAGATAAACAGGTTACAACCCGTAAACCAAACAAGGACCGGGGTTGTAACCCTTCGTCTGAACAGAACTTGGTTTCTCCCACCATTTATCGGCAAGATAAAATAAGAAATCAGGACATGTAACAATCTTGTACAGGATCAAGATAAGACTAGACTGATGAACTCCATCCAACATTCACGGCCAAGCAATAAGTACGGCTTGATACTTTAACTAACTAGGGTTATCACAGGTCTAGTTACTAGCAAGATGCAGCGAGATTGTTCCACAGCCACAAGCCCTGCAGACCATCCAGGCTATCCGGACGCAATTAGGGGTTGAATACAAGTGGGTACATCGTCCAGGAAACATATGTACCCTTAGGTGACTTAGAGGGTGCAACATATGACAGTGTGCTGGAAATGTGCCATACTCGACGGCAGGCTACAGATCCTAAGTGGGGCGCCCAGATAACGGGATTGCCTGTAGCTGGGAAAATCTCTTCATGACTACTGGATTATTTTAGTAATTAGCCTTAGTCGAATTCAGTAGGTACCCCTGACCGTGGTACTCAGGGATCCCTATCCTAAACATGATGCAAGACAAGACGGGTTCATTTGTACAAGCATAATCGCCCACGGTGTCACGCCCCAGAACCAGAATACTGGAGAGCGGGGGAATGACTCAGCCAGCTACGTATTACGGGTAGATGAATACCGTATAATACGATCAATGCTGTCTACAAGACGAGGGGGTGCATACTACATGAAAGTCTTCCTATGGTCTCTTTACTTCTATTGTCTCAATCTTTCAAACAAGAAACAGAAATAGAGAACATGTGAGATAAAGCAGTAAGGCGTCCCAAACGCTCAGTCAAAATGTTCTTGATATCTGGCTTTACAAAATACAGCCAGATGATGTAGTAAGTATACACAATTGTTAGCAGCTGCAGTCTGACTTAGTCACAATTATGCAAAAGTAGGTACAAGACAATCCGACTAACATGTCGGTGCCAAACGGTAAAGTATAAAGTAGATAACAAAACGAACGGGAAAGTAAGAAACCCACTCGAGTCCTCCTGCGATCATCCCTCTAGTGTTGACCATATTGGAGGTAGAAGTAAGCTGGATCCTCTGGGACCGGCTCTAAATCTGGCCATGCAAAACCAGAGAGGTTAGACCTCTAATAGCAAGTACCACAAGGAAGCACGACATGAGAACTAAAACCAGTAATGAGAAATATAATAATAGATCTCTGCTTTCCACTAGGATTCACATCACATCAGACACTTCGAACCAACCTCCCAACCAAACAAGGATAGAAGTTGGCCCGTCATGTCCTGACATTCTGATCATCCCAGTTAGGTAACAGAGTAGGTACAGTGCACAAACAAATCATCTTGAACGACCAATCAAATCCTACGGCTTGCTATTTTGAGTCCCAAGTTATCCTGGAATTTATGCAATAGGGATTCCTCAGTTCTTACCATGGGCGAGCAAGGCTAGTCTATCCAGTTAATCACGTGCGCCATGCATGAATTAGACGAGTCCTAGCAGGACGCCCGTCATCAATATACAATATACAATAATAAAATAAGCAGATACTGTTCCCTGCCCGTGTGGCAGGTTTACAGTATCTGTAGGAACCAGCCGGCCCGTCGGGTACTACTTGTTCCAAGGGAGCTGCCATGTAAGAACTCGAAAATCCATTCTCTCCATGCAATCATTATTTTATTTAGCTTAATAGTCTCTACGTTGAGTGAAGTACCATGCCGTGGATCATGGTCATTCAGAATGAGTACTTTCGTACGGGGTACGATATGTACAACTCTACAATGATACCAGTACGGTCAGGTTGTAGGTCTTACATAGCGTAATACAACAATCAAAACTAACCACGGAGTAATCATGCCTTGACCATAAAGTACACATGCTTCATTGGTAAGATAAATAAATAATAAATAAATTAAAGCCTGTACGTGCCTGTATGCCAACATTCGAGATTAGCCAGTCGATTTTCATAGTTCATAATTAATATGAATGTGTCTCATTCATTTAATTCAAAAAGACGACTAGCCAGTCTCTTAGTTCCAATTAGGAACGCATGATCAATTATTAGTCAAGGTCACAATCATTATCAATGGTGACAAGGCATGAAAGTCAACTAGTATTCAGTGGGGTCGAGTCTACAACTCTCAGGGTTTAATTCCAGTCAATCGGGGTATCTATAACTCAATTCACGACACATGGTACATCCCACGTAACAATCTATATTTAACAGAAATATTAACATATCATGATTATATCAAGTTTTATGTCAAAAGGCGTAAGAATATAAAATAGACGTTAAATATCTAATAAAATATCAATATACAGGGCTATAGAAGATCCAGGGTAAGTAGGGTCAGCGTACGCTCAAGTCAGGCTACGCTCAAGTCAAGCTACGCTCAAGTCTAGCTACGCTCAAGTCAGCGTACGCTCAGGCCAGCCTACGCTCAAGTCAGCGTACGCTCAGGTCAGCCTACGCTCAAATCTAGTTACGCTCAAGTCATACGCTTCCAAAAGGCAGCGTATGAACTCCATACGGCTCCTTACTATCCATGCTAGCGTACGCAAGTCATACGCTTCCAAAAGGCAGCGTATGAACTCCATACGACTCCTTACTATCCATGCTAGCGTACGCAAGTCATACGCTAGCGCACACTGCTCACTATCTTCTTCAAAACAGCAAGAACTCCATGGTTGCACCCCAAAGCTTCAAAAGTCCATAACTTGGTCAAAACAAGTCCAAATTCAACTTTCCAAAGGTCAAAATTGGGTAGAATAAAATTCCCTACAGCATGGAACCATCAAAACTTGCAAACAAAAAAGTTTGATAGATCAAAACTACCAAAATCCAAAAATAACTAATTTCTAGATCTACAAAAATTAAGACTTCGAAATGAAAAATGCCAAGTTCTAAACTCTCTTAGGATCATGAGAGGAAGATAAAGGAACTATAAAAACATGCGTTCTCATGTGAAACAAGTTGTACTTGCCTACGGTTTGGTAGGTGGAGAGAGTGATAAGGAAGAAGAGGAAGTAATGGTGAAGGAGAGTTTATGAAGAGAGAGAAAGGGGATGGGGGCTTTAAATGGAAGGGGTGGTGGTAGGTGGGGATGTTGGGTTCATGTTGACCAACTAAACTAAACCAAACCAAGCCGAACCCAAAGTAAGACTAGAGCAGAGAATAAAAGCAGGAAATAAAATGCAGGAATAAAATTGCAGAAATATTAATTAACATGAATTAAAAGAATTTAAATACAGGATAATATATGATAAATATTAAATAAATACATTCGAGTAGTACATGTATAAAAATACGTATTCTGGGAACGGGGAGTGACACACGGTGTCTAGGTCCTTCATTTTATCATGTCATGTCATGTTAGCCGTCGCAACAGCATGTCAAGATATATCATGTCAGGTTTACTTGTCAAGAGTGTACCACGACGGGCCACTATCAAGAATTATCATGTCAAGTTATCATGTCAAATTTGTCAGAAGTGCACCACAACCGGTCACTATCATGTCAGAGAACAATTAATGTGGCACAAACATACAAGTGGTAATTAAATATTAGCAGGAGCAAGGACCGTAGAGGACTCATGCGGCTTAGGAAAATTATTACATGCGGCCAGCAAATCACTAGACCATATGCGGCTCAGACAAGTTGCTTATAAATAAATATAAGCAATTAATTTAATGCACGTGCATGCAAGCGGCCATGCAATAAATGTTAAGGCCATGCGGCCAGAAATATTAAACATACAAGCACATGTAAAATTTGCATGCGGCTGAGCAATATCTAATGGCCCATGCGGCCAGCTAATTGCTTATGCGGCCAAAATGTATGCATATACGGCTGACAAATTGTTTGAATGGTCAAAGCAATTTATTAATAGAGTAATGTTCCATGCGACCAAGCCTTGGATTGCAATTGCATTAAATATTAATACATACTAATACATATGCGGCCAAGGATTGATATAAAGGCATGTTAGGCATGCTGTAATGCCTGTTGTTCGTATTACGTATTTTGGAATACATGTACGTATTTTATTTTGTATTGCATGTCTCCTTACTTAGTTTATTGGGTATTTTTATTTGCTTAGCCATGATTCATCTTGGTTCGGTTTGGCTTGAATTGGTTCGGCTTGGTTCGGTTGTGAACCAACCCCCCTACCTACCACCACCACTACCATTTATTAATCCATTCTCCTTTCTCTCTCTTCATTAATCTTCTTCTTCTCCATCATAACTTCTTCAACCACCAGGAGAGAGAGAGAGAGAGCTTAGGCAAGTGCAAACTTACTTCTTGATGGATCTCAAGTTTTATTGTTCCATTCTCTTCCTTACTTGATTCTAAGCCTCTTTAGAACTTGTCATTTTTGGATTTGATGGATGGGTTCTTGTAGATCTAAGTTTATAACTTTTGGTTTTTCTTAGTTTTGATCTCTAAAACTTGGTTATTTTCGAAAACTAATGGTTCTATGTTGTAGAGAATTCAATTTCATGCGGTTTTGGCTTTTGTTTCGCTTGATTTCGACTTCGGATGAGGAAGTTATGGCCAAAAGCATTTTTTTTTGTCATTTCTATGTTCTTCTGTCAGTATGATGCAGTTGGCCGCATATGATGTCACAAAATGAGTCGCATAAGACGCATGTCGCAGTTGGCCGCATATGATGTCGCGAAATAAGCCGCATAAGGCACATGTCGCAGTTGGCCGCATATGATGTCGCAGTTGAGCCGTATGAGCGCATGTTGCAGTTAGCCGTATTTGATGTCGCAGTTGAGCCGCATAAGCGCATGTCGCAGTTGGCCGCATATGATGTCGCAGTTGAGCCGCATAGGTCGCATGTCGCAGTTGGCCGCATATGATGTCGCAGTTGAGCCGCATAAGCCGCATGTCGCAGTTGGCCGCATATGATGTCGCAGTTGAGCCGCATGAGCGCATGTCGCAGTTAGCCGCATATAATGTCGCAGTTGGGCCGCATAAGCCGCATGTCGCAGTTGAGCCGCATATGATGTCGCAGTTGAGACGCATAAGCCGTATGTCGCAGTTGAGCCGCATATGGTGTCGCAGTTGGGCCGCATAAACCGTATGTCACAGTTGAGCCGCATATGGTGTCGCAGAATAGGCCGCTTAATGTCTATTTTGGCTATTTCTAACTGTTATATGTCCTAATTGACCGAATTGTGGCTCGAATTTCTCCCAACTCCCAACATAAAAGTTGTAGATCTTTTCCTTGGCTTCAAGAATATGTTATTAGTTATTTTATGCAATTTTTCTCATTCATGATAATGTAAGAATAGAATACGATAGTGGCCCGCTGTGGTGCACTCTTGGCAAGTAAACTGACATGATATATCTCGATATGCTGTTATGACAGCTAGCCTGACATGACAAGTATGAAAGATCTGGACACCGTGGGCGATTGCGTTTGTACAAATAAACCAGTACTGTTGCATCATGTCTAGGATAGGGATCCCTGAGTACCACGGTCAGGGATACCTACAGTAATTGACTAAGGCTAATAAACTGGAATAATTCAGAAGACATGAAGAGATTTCCAGCTACAGGCAATCCCGTTATCTGGGCACATTAAGTGGACTTGTAGCCTACCGACGAGTAGGCCACATTTCCAGCACACAGTCACGTATTGCATTCTTCATAACGGACATTCGACCCGGATAACCGGATGGTCTGCAGGGCTTGTGGCTGTTGGGATAATCTCATTGCATCTTGCTAGTAACTAGGCCTGTGATAACCCTAGTTAGTTAAAAGTATCAAGCCGTACTCTTGATTGGCCATGATTAATTGGATGGAGTTTATTCCAGCTTAGTCTTATCCTGATCCTGTGCAAGATTGTGACATGACATGATTATTGATGCTTGCCTTAACAATAACGATCGGAGGTCCAGTTCTGTTCAGGCGAAAGGTTACAACCCCGATCCTTGTTTAGTTTAAGGGTTGTAACCTGGCTTCTGGAGCAGTTCTGTGTCCTCTCTTCGTTTATTGTCTTATTGCAACCCCATGCCATGTTTGTCATATTTTACCTTACCTTAATACCATGATTAATTATGCTGGCCTTAGCAATAAAGATCAGGGGTCCAGTTCAGTTCAGGTGAAGGGTTACAACCCCGGTCCTTGTTTAGTTTAAGGGTTGTAACCTGGCTCCCGGAGCAGTTCTGTGTCCTCTCTTCGTTTATTGTCTTCACTGTACCAATAGTATTTGAGACAGGTTTCTATTCAGATGAAGGGCTGCAACCCCAGTCCTTGTTTGGTTTAAGGGTTGTGACCTGGCTACTTGAATGGTTTCTTCGTACTCAGTTTACTGTTGTTATCTCTATTATTATCAGTTATTTATTTATTTATTATCTTTAATATTCTATTGTGATATGCTGGTTTTAGTTCCTAAGTGAAGCCTCCTTTGTGGCACTTGCTCTTTCTGGGGTCTGACCCAGCTGGTTTTGTGTGACCAGATATTGGAGCAGCACCAGAGGATCCACCTGTCTTCCAGCCAGATGGTGACCACCAGGCGTAACCCTGGCAACGAGTGGGTTTCTTTTTGTCCTCCCACTTTATTGTAAAATTATTCTTTTGAGGCGTTTAGCCGACGAGCACGTGTTAGCTCGTATTGCACCTTTATTTACTGTCTGCCTACGGGCTGTAACATGATTGACAGATCCTAGGGTTGATCATGTATAACTAAACTCTTGCTAGTCATGACATTTTGTAACGACTAGCTTCGTGATCATCCAATATTTAATGTATGGGACGCCTTGCTATTATATATTTGGTGCTCTGACATCTTGTAACTATTATTGCTTGCTTAAGATTGAGACAATAGGCTTGTTCATGACCATAGGAGACTGTTGGCTTGTAGTTAAACCCTCATGTATCTAGACAGACGTGATCATATAGCGAGGTGGGTTACACTTCAATATACGTAGCTGGCTATGTACGCCCCCGCTCTTCAGTATTCTGGTTCTGGGGCGTTATATGGTTTTAGTGGTGGCCCATGCCGGTCTTGTAAATAAAGATATGTAAGGGTTTACCGAATAGATGTCTCAATCAGTACTCGCCCTTGATCTCTGTTCGTATCTTCTAAATCCCTGAAATCTTGACCTGTATTCCCAAAGGATCTTCCAGGACTTCCGCCTGACAGAGATGTGGAGTTCACTATAGATTTAGTGCCGGGATCATCACCAGTATCCCGGGCTTGCTATAGAGTAAATCCCAAGGAGGCCGTAGAGATGAAAGAGAAGATTGATGACCTGTTGAAAAAGGGTTTCATTCGATCTAGTACTTCTCCATAGGGAGCGCCAGTGCTCTTTGTGCCTAAGAAGGATGGTACAGTCCGGTTGTGTATTGACTACCGGGCCTTGAATGCCATCACCATCAAGAACAAATATCCTCTGCCCAGGATAGATGATTTGTTCGACCAGTTGAGTGGGGCGAAGGTATTTTCCAGGATAGACTTGAGATCCGGGTACCACCAGGTGAAGGTTAGGGCAGCAGACATCCAGAAGACGGCGTTCAACATGAAGTACGAGCAGTACGAGTTTCTGGTGATGCCATTTGGTCTCACAAATATGCCAGCTGTCTTTATGAATTTGATGAATAAGATATTCCACTAGTATCTGGATAAGTTCGTCGTAGTGTTTATCAACGACATCCTGATATACTCGAAGACGCCGGAGGAGCATGCAGAGCACTTGCGGATAGTTTTAGGGATTCTGAGGCAGGAGAGATTGTTTGCCAAATTGCCGAAGTGTGAGTTCTTTTTAGACCGAGTGGAGTTTCTCGGCCATGTAGTTACTGGAGAGGGAATCTCGGTGGATCCCAGGAAGATTGCTGCAGTTGAGACATGGAAGGCTCCGACGTCAGTTTCAGAGATCAGGAGCTTTCTGGGTTTAGCAGGCTATTATAGAAAGTTCGTCCAGGACTTTTTAGGATAGCTGAACCCATGACGAAGCTGACGCAGAAGGACGCAGAGTACATCTGGTCAGAGGACTGCCAGACAGCATTTGAGGAGCTGAAGAGGAGGCTGACGACCGCTCCAGTTCTGACATTACCTTCAGGTTCTTGAGGTTTCACCATTTACAGCGATACTTCTGGGAAGGGGCTAGAATGTGTCCTACAGCAGCATGGGAAAGTGATTGCTTATGTATCTAGGCAATTACGGACTCATAAGCGGAATTATTCTACCCATGACCTAGAGTTAGCTGCGGTGATCTTTGCAATCAAGTTATGGAAACATTACTTATACGGAGAGCGTGTGGAAATCTTTACTGACTACAAAACCTTGAAGTATGTGTTCACGCAGAAAGAGCTGAACATGAGGTAAAGACGATGGTTGGAGTTGATGAAAGACTTCGACATCGATTTACAGTATCACCCCGGGAAGGCAAATATGGTGGCGGATGCGCTGAGCAGGCATCCGATGGCATGGTATCTGATAATAGATCGGCATTTGCGAGAAGATCTGGAGAAGCTTGGTATCGAGCTAGTTCGGCCAGGATCAGTGATACAGATGATGGCGCTTGACATTCAGTCATGTTTGATGGAGCAGATCTGGGAGGCACAGTCTACAGATGAGAGCCTTCGCAGACTTTGAGCCCAGGCTTTAGCTGGATTGCTGGATGACTTCACTATAGCAGAGGATGGATCTTTGAGGCATGGCAGCCGATTGTGCGTGTCGAAGGGAGAGCTGGTAGAGACAGTCTTGCAGGAGGTACACCGATCGAGATATTCTATTCACCCTGGTGCTAACAAGATGTACCGTGACTTGTGGGAACATCTTTGGTGGCACGGGATGAAGAGGGATGTATCACGTTTTATCTCGAGATGCCTAGTTTGCCAGCAGGTCAAGGTGGAGCGCCAGAGGCCAGCTGGATTGTTGCAGCCGTTACCCATTCCCGAGTGGAAGTGGAAACATATTACGATGGACTTCGACTCAGGGCTTCCTCGTTTCCAAGGAGGGAAGGATGCCATTTGGGTCATCGTAGACAGGCTGACGAAGTGTGCGCACTTCATACCCTTCAAGGTGGGGCTTTCCACCGAGAAGTTGGCAGAGCTATACATGCAGTAGATAGTTCGCCTACACGGAGTGCCAGTGAGCATCGTGTCGGACAGAGACAGCAGATTTACGTCCCACTACTTGAGGAACTTATAGGAGGAGTTGGGCAGTAGGCTCAAGTTCAGTACGGCGTACCACCCGCAGACAGATGGGCAGTCCGAGAGGACGATACAGACACTGGAGGATATGCTGAGGACCTGCGTGCTGGACTTTGGAGGGTCTTGGGAGAGCCATCTGCACTTGGTATAGTTTTCATACAACAACAGCTGCCAAGCCAGTATTGGTATGTCTCCTTTCGAGGCGCTATATGGACGACGATGTCGCACACCGCTCTTTTGGGATAATGTTGAAGACAGAGTTATGCTTGGGCCAGAGATGATCACGGATGCAGCAGAGAAAGTCGGGATGATCAGAGACAGGCTCAGAGTAGCCAAGGACAAGCAGAAACACTGAGCTGATGCTAGTCGCAGACCGATGGAGTTCGCAGACGGTGATATGGTGCTAGTGAAGATATCACCTACTAGAGGGACGATCCGGTTCAGACGAGGAGGGAAGCTGAGCCCCAGATACATCGGGCCGTTCGAGATACTTGGCAGGATTGGAGAGGTAGCTTACAGGGTTGCACTTCCACCCAACCTAGCAGGAGTTCATGATATCTTTTACGTATCTCAGTTGAGGAGATATGTTCCAGACCCCAGTCATGTGCTAGATCATTCAGAGTTGGAGGTCGGATCGAGCCTTACAGTTTCTGAGCAGCCAGTGGAGATATTAGACAGGAGAGAGAAGAGGCTGAGGAACAAGGTTATACCCTTAGTACGAGTAGCTTGGAGCCGTCACTCTCCGGGTGAATCTACTTGGGAGAGGGAATCGGACATGAGGGACAGATACCCTTACTTGTTCGATCCAACCACTGTGAGGGAACCACCCGTTCCCGCTTGATACCTTAGAGGTTAGTTTCGATCATAGCCTTAGTCATTTGCTGCATTGCTTGCTATGTTAGAAAATTGTAGGGTCTTCAAATCCTTGTAAATTTCGAGGACAAAATTTTTCAAAGAGGGAAGACTTGTGAGCCCCTATTTTTCAAAATTTATTTAATTAGTGTTAATTAATTTTTAATGTCATATTTAGCCTTAAAATATTTATTAGGATTTTTAAGAATTTTTCTAGAATTTTTAAATGATTTTTAAATGAGTTTTAAATACAAAAATATTATTTTGCAATTAATTTAAACGTTTTAATATCATTCTATAATTTTTAGAATTGTTTTTATATCATTATGCATTTTATTAAATTGTTACAGTGTCAGTTTATAAATAACAAATTGTTTTTAAATGTGGAATGCAAATTTAGATTTGCATTTAGTGACTTTAGGGACTAGTTTGTAATTACCTAAAGTCTAGGGTACCTAATGTAATTCCTAACCCTACCCACCTCCGACGACTGCCACGCCGACGACGACCGCCGACTCACTTTTCTCCGCCATTTTCGGCCATCGCGACGCCCCCCGACCGTCAATGACCCCCTATAAATAACCCCCACACTCCCCTCGACCGACCACCACCACTACGACCCAACCACAGCCACCGCAGCCCAAATTCTCCGACCAAAACCCTAAGCCCCAAACCCTAACTCCGGCGAGCCTTCGTCCAGCCTCACCGACGAACGTCACCGCCCACAACCACCATCATCCGACGCACCGCGACGAGCCGCACCCAGCGCCACCCGAGCGCCACCGCCCCGACCACTCCACCGCCGTCCATGTCACTCCCCGTTCCCAGAATACGTATTTTTATACATGTACAACTCATGTATATTTATTTAGTATTTATCATATATTTATTTAATATTTATCATGTATTATCCTGTATTTAAATTCCTTTAATTTTATGTTAATTAATTAATCTGCTCTTTAATTTTTATGTTAATTTATTTTCTGTAATTTTATTTCTGTATTTTATTTATCTGTATTTTATTCCTGCTTTTATTCCCTGCCTTAGTCTTGCTTAGTTTGGTTCGGGTTGGCCTTGGTTGGATCCCCTACAACCCAACCTATTGGACCCGGCCCATTAGCTCCCACCTACCACCCCTTCCATATTTAAAGCCACCCTCTCCATTCTCTCTCCTCATTACTCATTCTCACCATTACTCCTCTTCTTCTTCTTCATTACTCTCTCCACCTACCAAACCGTAGGCAAGTACAACTTGCTCCACATGAGAACCCATGTTTTTAGGGTTCATTTATCTTCCTCTCGTGATCCTAAGAGAGTTTAGAACTTGGCATTTTTCATTTCAAAGTCTTAATTTTTGTAGATCTAGAAATGAGTTATTTTCGGAGTTTGGTGGTTTTGATCTATCAAACTTCTTTGTTTTCAAAATTTGATGGTTCTATGTTGTAGAGAAGTTTATTCTACCCAATTTTAACCTTTGGAAAGTTGGATTTGGACTTGTTTTGACCAAGTTATGGACCTTTGAAGCTTTGGGGCGCAACCATGGAGTTCTTGCTGTTTGGAGAAGACAGTGAGCAGTGTACACTAGCTTTTTAGCTTGCGTCACTGAGCTGTGCGCGCTCTTTAGCGCAGCACAGTCTGGAGTCCATACGCTACCTTTTTAGGAAGCGTATGTCTTGCATACGCTACCTTTTGGGAGCGTATGACTTGCATACGCTGACTTGAATGGTCAGGAGTCGTATGGAGTTCATACGCTACCTTTTGGGAGCGTATGACTTGCATATGCTGACTTGGATGGTCAGGAGTCGTATGGAGTTCATACGCTACCTTTTGGGAGCGTATGACTTGCATACGCTGACTTGAATGGTCAGGAGTCGTATGGAGTTCATACGCTACCTTTTGGGAGCGTATGACTTGCATACGCTGACTTGAATGGTCAGGAGTCGTATGGAGTTCATACGCTACCTTTTGGGAGCGTATGACTTGCATACGCTGACTTGGATGGTCAGGAGTCATATGGAGTTCATACGCTACCTTTTGGGAGCGTATGACTTGCATACGCTGACTTGGATGGTCAGGAGTCGTATGGAGTTCATACGCTACCTTTTGGGAGCGTATGACTTGCATACGCTGACTTGGATGGTCAGAAGTCGTATGGAGCCCATACGCTGCCTCTTTGACTTGAGCGTAACCTGACTTGAGCGTAGCCTGACTTGAGCGTAGCCTGACATGAGCGTAGCCTACTTACCCTGGATCTTCTATAGCCCTGTATATTGATATTTTATTAGATATTTAACGTCCATTTTATATCCTTACGCCTTTTGACATAAAACTTGATATAATCATGATATGTTAATATTTTTGTTAAATATGAATTGTTACGTGGGATGTACCATGTGTCGTAAATTGAGCATAGATATCCCGATTGACTGGAATTAAACCTTGAGAGTTATAGACTCGACCCCATTTAATACTAATTGACTTTCATGCCTTGTCACCATTGATAATAATGGTTATCTTGACTAAATTGATCATGTGTTCCTAGTTGGAACTAAGAGACTGGCTAGTCGTCTTATTGAATTGAATGAATGAGACACGTTCATGTTATGAACTATTGTAATCGACTGGCTGATCCCGAATATTGACATACATGCACATGCAGGCTTCAATCTATTTATTTATTTATTTACTTATTTATTTTCTACAAAAGAAGCATGTGTACTTTATGGTCAAGGCATGATTACCGTGGTTAGATTTGATTGTTGCATTACGCTATGTAAGATCTGTAACCTAACCGCACTGGTATCGTTGTAGAGTTGTGCATATCGTACCCCGTACGAAAGTACTCATTTGAATGGCCATGATCCACGGCATGGGATTTCACTCAACGTAGGGACTATTAAGTTAAATAAAATAATGATGGCATGGAGAGAACGGATTCCCGAGTTCTTACATGGCAGCCCCCTTGGGACAAGTAGTACCCGACGGGCCGGCTGGTTCCCACAGATACTGTAAAACTGCCACACGGGCAGGGAACAGTATCTGCTTATATTATTATTGTATATTGTATATTGATGACGGGCATCCTGCTGGGACTCGTCTAATTCATGCATGGCGCACATGATTCACTGGATAGACTAGCCTTGCTTGTACATAGTAAGAACTGAGGAATCCCTAATTGCATAATTTCAGGATAACTTGGGACTCACAATAGCAAGCCGTAGGAGTTGATTGGCCGTTCAAGATGATTTGTTTGTGTACTGTACTACTCTGTTACCTAACTAGGATGATCAGAATGTCAGGACATGACGGGCCAACTTCTGTCCTTGTTTGGTTGGGAGGTTGGTTCGAAGTGTCGTGATGTGATGTGAATCCTAGTGGAAAGCAGAGATCTATTATTATATTCTCTTATTTACTGGTTTTAGTTCTCATGTCGTGCTTCCTTGTGGTACTTGCTATTAGAGGTCTAACCTCTCTGGTTTTGCATGGCCAGATTTAGAGCCGGTTCCCGAGGACTCAGCTTACTTCTACCTCCAAGATGGTCAACACTAGAGGGATGATCGCAGGAGGACTCGAGTGGGTTTCTTACTTCCCCGTTCGTTTTGTTATCTACTTTATACTTAGCCGTTTGGCACCGACATGTTAGTCGGATTGTCTTGTACTTACTTTTACATAATTGTAATTAAAGTCAGACTGCAGCTGATAACAATTGTGTATACTTTTGCTACATCAATCTGGCTATGTTTTGTAAAGTCAGATATCAAGAACATTTTGACAGAGCGTTTGGGACGCCTTACTGCTTTATCTTACATGTTCTCTATTTCTGTTTCTTATTTGAATGATTGAGACAATAGATGTGAAGTGACCATAGTGAGACTTTCATGTAATATGCACCCCCTTGTCTTTTAGACAGCATTGATCGTATTATATGGTATTCATCTACCCGTAATACGTAGCTGGCTGAGTCATTCCTCCGCTCTCCAGTATTCTGGTTCTGGGGTGTGACAAGGTTTTAGTGGTGGCCCATGCAGGTCTGATTTCAGACTTGTGGGGTGTTTTGATTTATAGGATGTCTCAATCACACATGTTCCCCCTTGATCTCATGATTTGTTGATTCTCAACTCCAGCTTGACATTCCAGTATCCCTTGACTTCATTGATCCTTCATGTCCGGTCATTTGATTGTATTCTTGTCCCTTTTCTTAGGGGCACCTCATCCGTATCTGTCAGAGCTGGACAACAACAACATGGACAGCAGCATGGACAACCTGACCATGTTGGTCAGCAACAAGAGCCGGTACTAACTCAAGAGACTATCCAGGAAGAAGTGATAGTGGAAGCAGCAGCTGGATCGCAGTATCCAGATGTTCCACCACCACCAACAGTTCCACCTACCCCTGTGGAGATGGACACACCAGCCCTTCTGGAGATCATGAGAGGGATGATGGCTACTCAGCAACACCAGATGTTAGCCCAGCAGCGCATGCACGCTCAGTTGCAAGAGCAGAATGTACTACTCAACCAAGGATTACAGACGGCATTGGAAAGAGGGGCAAGGACAGATTCAGGAGCGTCAGCCCGGTTTTGCAAGTACAACCCCCGTCGTTTCGAGGGCACGGAGGATGCCATCTCAGCAGATGCATGGCTTAAGGATATTGAGGCTATTCTGACAGCCGCTAAGGTGCCGGCAGAAGAACGTGTGGATCTAGTAAAGTTGTTACTTCAGGATCTCGCACGTGATTGGTGGAAAGCAGAGGAAGTAGGCATCAGACGTCATGTTGCTTGGGACAATTTTACTGCAAGGTTCAAGACGAAGTATTATGGAGTTGTGGCGCAGTTTGAGCTACAACAGAAGTTTATCAACCTCAGGCAGGCCGGCAAGACTGTAGATGCTTACGCAGCGGAGTTCTGCAGATTGAGTAGGTTTGCCCCAGAGATGGTAGCAACGGAGCGCCAGAGGGCGATGAGGTTCCAGCAAGGGTTTCATCTTGAGCTCTTGCAATTGATCGAGGGGCACAATTACCAAACTTTTGACGAAGTATTGACGGCAACTCGCAGGCATGAAATCACCATTCAGAGGTTTGCGGCAAGGACTGGAGGTCAGAAGAGATCCCACAGTCAGATTGAAGGGGGAGGGGGAGCAGCGCCCCGAACAACAGCACCATCCCCTGGCATTCGTATCCACGATGTGGCGATACGGGGGCCAGCACCACCACCCAGGCAACAGCAACAGCAACAGAGGAAAAACCAGCAACCCCCGGCGGACTGCACTTATTGTGGAAAGATGGGACACACTAAAGATGTGTGTCGGACATTGAATGGACTATGTCTGATATGTGGAAATCCAGATCATCGGGTTTCCACATGTCCCATGAATTCGAGGTCAGAAGGACCAGTACAGCAGTTTCCTGCTCTGTCAGCACCAGGGGCAGGGCAGTATCGAGGACCAGCGGTAGCAGTGAGGCCGTTGGCACAGCGTCCGTTAATGCCGCAGGCTCAGATGTTTCGGCAGCAGGGGCCGCCGATGCAGCAACACCAGCATAGACCACCCCAGCATCATCAAGGCAGGGGCCAGCAGCAGCACCAGGCTAGGCCGCAGCATGGAAGTCAACAAGGAGGTCGAGGACAGGCATTCACTCTGTCCTTGAAAGAGGCATTGGCATCGGGAGATGTTGTGCCAGGTAACATTCTCGTCGTCTCATATCCCGCAGTAGCATTGTTTGATTCGGGAGCATCGCACTCATTTATATCTGCATGATTTGCGACACGGCTAGGAATGGAGTTCAAGGCATTGCCAGGGAGGTTGAATATACTCACCGGCAATGGACTCGTAGGAGTTAGTAGAGTTATTCTAGCGTGTAACGTTGTAGTTTATGGGCATTCTTTACCCGCCCAGTTGATAGAATTTTCTGTTGGAAATTTCGACGTTATCTTAGGCATGGACTGGCTGAAAGACAGTCATACGACAATAGATTGTCGTAGTGGGAGTGTATCTTTTGATATTCCAGGCATGAAGAGATTCACCTTAGTCAGATCAGATGCAACTCAACAAGAGCAGGGAGTAGTAACGGCAATGGAAGAAGTTCAAGTTCCGAAGGTAGTTGAAGAATTTCTAGACGTATTTTTCGAAGAACTTCCAGGTCTACCACCGGATAGAGATATTGAGTTCAGTATAGAATTGGCACCTGGGACTAAACCGATATCAGATCGGGTTTACAGAATGGCGGATTCGGAGCAGGCCAAGGTATATCAACATATAGAGGAATTGAAGGAGAAGAAGTTCATCCAAGCTAGCGTATCACCATGGGCAGCACCAGTGGTACTTGTGGGGAAGAAGGATGGATCATCCAGATTGTGTATCGACTACAGGAAGCTTAACGCGGCAACAGTAAAGAACAAGTACCCACTACCAAGGATCGACGACTTATTTGATCAGTTGAGCAGGGCCAGAGTTTTCTCCAAGATAGATCTTCGTTCAGGGTACCATCAAGTGAGGGTTCGAAAGGAAGACATTCCCAAGACAGCATTCAGGTCGAAGTATGGGCATTATGAATTCTTAGTAATGCCGTTTGGTTTAACCAATGCTCCAGCAATATTCATGGATTTGATGAACCGCATCTTTATGCCGTATTTAGATCAGTTTGTCGTAGTATTTCTCGACGACATTCTTGTGTACTCTGCTAGTGAAGAGGAGCATGAAGACCACCTCAGGAAAGTGTTACAGGTTCTGAGAGAGAACCAATTGTATGCCAAGCTCAGCAAGTGTGAGTTCTGGATGGACCATATTTCATTCTTGGGTCATATCGTATCAGGAGCTGGAGTAGCAGTGGATCCCAAGAAGGTAGAAGCAGTAGAGAGTTGGCCAGTACCCAAGACCATAGCTGATGTACGGAGTTTCTTGGGATTGGCGGGATATTACAGAAGATTTGTGTCAGATTTTGCAAGGCTTTCAGCACCCATGACTCGCTTGACCCGAAAGGATGTACCATTTGTTTGGTCGGCAGAATGTCAGACATCATTTAAGAATTTGAAGCAGAAGTTGATATCAGCACCCATTCTTACATTGCCAGTTGGACCCGGAGGTTTTACTGTATATTGTGATGCGTCAGGTAAAGTGTAGTGACCCGCTCCGCCCTAGCGGAACGCCGATTCCAAACGGCAAGTGCAACGACTCAAACGAGCCGTCGACTCGAAGAGTTGCTTCGACCCGATGAAGTATCGATGCGAATCGATGCAAGACTTGTATTGGCCCGACGAGATGGATCCAGACTTAGACTTTCAAAGGCGCACTCGGAGTATCGTTCGGCCGATGCGAACATCGCTAAGGTGGGTGGCTCCGATGAACCCGTCTTTGCTTAGCCTAAACACATAAAAATACGGACACTGTCACGAGAATCGCTAGGCGATAACCCCGTGCATGCTAATAAACGACCCAACGCACCTAGCTAAGGGAATAATCCCATCTTATATGCTTGTATAGAATATGGAAAGGAACATGGAAAATACGGAAACGCTCGCCCGCGCCCCACGCTCGTGCTACGGCACAAGCCTACGTTTATGCTCCTTATGTGTCCAACAATGAAACAATGAATGGGTTACAACAATGAACGGGAGGACTATCAATGTAGTCGTTCCGAGTAGTGTATAGCGACATTGAAAGGCTATGGGACCGATGGGTCGCCAAGGCGACTCCCGCACTGGGAGTTACGTAATGTGTAAAAAGGAAATGAATCAACGAATGAATGAATGAATGAATATGTGAATGAATCGATAAACGAATGAACCAGTGAAAGAAAGAAAGAAAAGAAAGAATGAATAAAAGATAAGAAGGAGATGAATGGTTAGCGACAGGTGTGACGGGCCCGTGCAACGGGGCTCGCTACCCGCGCTGCACGGACGCCAACCTGGTCGATAACGTAAGAAGGCTAAGGGTTAGCCTACGGCGGAGATAGCCGTTAAGTTAAAAAAGACAAGTTAATACGAAATGGTCGTGGACAAACGGCACGAGCGAGGGGTGGCGTATGCTGTGACCGTAGAGAAAAGGGATTCCGCGGCATGGTCGTGTGTGAAGGACATGCCGGTCCGGACGGAATCAAAAATATGGCTTACGGGCTGCCTGGGTGCGGACTCGGCCACCCGGGGGACGTAAGTGCAGGCGTATTTCAAGAGACTGACGGGGTGTGTGCCAGTCCTCACCCTATCGTTGGTTGCGAAATACCACGGCTTGGATGTCCAAAATAGCTTGTCATGCCAGCGACCGGTGCATATAGATTAGGTGGGCTTTGCTGGTGGCAATCCACGTGCAAGTCTTTGCATTGAAATCAAAGTAGTCTAATGTTAACTGAATTAAGCTCTTCTGAACAGGCTGGAATGCAACACACCAAATGATCATGAATACTTGTGCTAATGAATTTAAGAAAATGTCCACGACGCGCTAGGACCCGAGGCAGGAGAACGAGCACGGTACTGAATGCGTACACGAATCATGACTTGGTTTACATATGAACTGTTGTCTAACATTGATTTACCTTGAACAGGGAAGGCCGGACGGTAAGTATGGGTAAGTTGTGCATGTATTTCCATGCGACACTTGAAATCGGTAACACGGGATAGGTTATATTATATGCCATGTAAATGACCCTAAGGCAAGATAAGAAAGACAATGAATGATAGCGATGCACACAAGTAAATGGAACGTGTTCGGAAATGATAGTGATTTTGGGCGAGCTAGCCTCCCCACCAGTGCATAACAATGTACTGATAACCCCACAGTCTACTTGCAGGATGCAGGAGACGCCGGCGGGTGCGGAGCTTTCATCGAACGTGTCAAGGCGCGGAGCCAACTCTGGGGCCTTGGAATGTTGCAAGAAGCTGAAGCACCCTATACAGGACATAATGTATCGGAATATCGCCATGTATCCTTCCATGTTGTAAGCCATTTGGCACGCCTTCTATGTTTCAGAGAGAGAGAGCTTGAGCGATTTGTAATATCGGCCTAGCGCCGCTTGTAACTTCTTGAATATCAATAAAGAGTTTGATTTCGTATTCAACTTGTGTTCATTTACTTTCCGCTGCAAATGGGGACACTCTGTGCGACTCTGTGGCCTAGTAATTAAATCGGCCGTTTCTGGACTTGGCCTTGCACGGGCGCAATCTAGTCCCGTGCGGCATCACGCCTTAGCGAGGACGATCGCTCCTACGGGAGCGGGGCGTGACATAAAGGACTTGGGTGCGTCCTCATGCAGCACGGAAAGGTGATAGCATATGCATCTAGGCAGCTTCGGGACCACGAGAAGAATTACCCAACTCATGATTTGGAGTTGGCGGCAGTAGTATTCGCTTTGAAGCTATGAAGGCATTACTTATATGGTGACCGAGTGGACATGTACACAGACCATAAAAGTCTGAAGTACATCTTTACTCAGAAGGAGCTGAACATGAGGCAGAAAAGATGGTTAGAGCTGATCAAGGATTATGACGTGGAGCTTCAGTATCATCCAGGCAAGGCTAATGTGGTAGCAGACGCTCTCAGCAGAAGGGGCGGCGCATTTATGTTGACAACACAGAAGCATATCTTAGAAGACCTTCAGGAAATGGGCATAGAAGTTATACTTCCTAGCGATATAGGAGTTCTGGCGAGTCTACAAGTCCAATCTGACTTGGTAGATAGGATCAAGGCAGCTCAGGCACAAGACCCAAGGATTCATAAGCTTAGGACAGAATGTGAGTCAGGGCTCAGGAAGGAGATGCAAATCCATGAAGATAGTACACTTAGGTTTGGATCACGTCTATGTGTGCCTAGTGGAGATATCAGACAGGAAGTTATGGCAGAAGCTCACAGTTTCCAGTATTCTATACATCCTGGAGGGACCAAGATGTACCAAGATATCAAGCAGCACTTCTGGTGGAACGGGATGAAGAGGGAGATAGCTAGGTTTGTTTCCCGTTGCTTGGTATGTCAGCAAGTGAAGGCAGAACAGCAGAGGCCAGCTGGATTATCACTACAACAAAAATACCTTTTAATGACGCTTGATAAGTGGTTTTCATGACGGCTGATGTGGAAGCGTCATCAATGTTCAGCAAGACTAGAATCTATGACGGTTTACATTAAAAATGTTATTGATAGTACTCTAGTGATACGAGCATCATAAAAAATGCACGAAAATTTAAGTTGAAATCTCGACTCCCCCGCAAGTCTCCCGCACTTCAGAAAAATAAACCCTCTCTCTTTCTCCTTCTCCTTCTCCTCCCACTCCCCAACTTCCCTCAGCCCACTCCCCGCTCCGCAACTCCCCTCAGCCCGCTCCCCGCTTCCCGCTCCCCAACTTCCATCAGCCCGTTCCTCGTTTCCCTCGGTTACAGACTCCACCGCAGAGGGAAGGTTGTCACCGGCGTAGCCTTCACTACCGGTTTGTCCTAAAATCTCGATCATTGCTTATTTTATGCCCTAAATTCAAAAATATTCTAATTTTTGACAACCATACATGCATCCATCTCTCCAAAATTAAGGTTCTTAATTTTAGGGTTTCCCGACGTCTCCGTCCATATCGGTGATGATCCGAAAAGGGCTGCATCATCGTTGACTTCTCTTGATTAAGTGAGTGATTTTGATTTGGATTTTTTTCCCTAAAAAAAGATTTGTTGGGAGTGTAATTTTTTTTCTAAAAATTAGGGTTCTTAATTTTTGATTTGGATTTTTTTCCTTAAAAGGGTTCTTTGATTTTTTTTTCTGTTTGTTCTTGTTCAAGGGAGTGTAATTACATTTGGGGAGCCGAGTCCGAAGCCTCTCCACGGTTGCAGCCGCGACCCGGCGAGGCACTGTGCGTGCTTGCGAGCCGAGTCCGAAGGCTCCCTTCGGATTCCGACACCAAATTCTGGGGTATAAATTCTAAACTCTTGATTGATTTCAGTTTTTTGGGTTTTATTTTGTTTGTCGATGATGTTGTTGGATCTCGATCCCTACATAAAAAGGAATTTATTTTGTTTATTTTGTTTATTTTGTTTGTCGATGATGTAGCCTCTCCACAGTTGCAGCCGCGACCCGGCGAGGCGCTGTGCGTGCCTGTGAGCCGAGTTCGAAGGCTCTCTTCGGATTCCGACACCAAATTCTGGGGTATAAATTCTAAACTCTTGATTTATTTCAGTTTTTGGGTTTATTTTGTTTGTCGATGATGTTGTTGGATCTCGATCCCTACATAAAAAGGGATTTATTTTGTTTGTTTTGTTTATTTTATTTGTCGATAATGTAGCCTCTCCACTGTTGCAGCCGCGACCCGGCGAGGCGCTGTGCGTGCCTGTGAGCCGAGTCCGAAGGCTTCCTTCGGATTTCGACACCAAATTCTGGGGTATAAATTCTAAACTCTTGATTTATTTCAGTTTTTGGGTTTATTTTCTTTGTCGATGATGTTGTTGGATCTCGATCCCTACATAAAAAGGGGTTTATTTTGTTTGTCGATGATGTTGTTGAATTTATACATCAAATTCTGGGGTATAAATTCTAAACTCTTGATTGATTTCAATTTTTGGGTTTATTTTGTTTGTCGATGATGTTGTTTGGCTTGACGATCCTACGATTGTCTTTGTTTGTGAAGAGGGAATGATTTTTAGATCATGTTCGGCTCTTTACTTGTTGTTGGATCATTTTTGGTTTCGGGTTACCTAGCTGCTGTTGGAATTATTTGTGATGCATGCATTGTTGGTTTGGGTTTCTTGTATAATTTGTTGCTTGGGGTCTCCTTCCTATACTTGTTGTGGGATGTTGGTTTAGGTTTTCCCTATTATACATGTTGGGTTGGAAAAGTTTTTTTTGCTGTAGGAGATGTTTTGCTATTTGGATTAAAATTGTTGGTTGGGTATCTATTATGCATGATGGGTTTAACTTGGTACTGTGGTATTTTTGTTGAGAGCTTTTCGATATAAATCACATACGGGTATATATTAGTTGGGAGTATTTCTATTTCGGAATTGACATCTCCGTTAGCATGCATGCGTCGTTGATTTTGGGACTACGTCCGCTATGCCATGCCTGAATGTTTTACTTTATTTGTCGGTTTTGGTTTTTATTAGAGTACTCTGATATTCTTGGTGTTGGTCGTTCGACCAAATGAACCAAAGCGTTGCAGATCATATCGGATACACTGGCTCCATGTCAGGACGTGTCCTATACGTATTATGGCACGCTAGTACAGCAGATGATGATTGATCCTTATCTGAGACATCTTATATATCTTATTTCGTTTCTTGTCGTTGTCGTAGTTTGTATATTGGTACTGTTGGATTGTTCATTCTGGGTGCAGGTACGCTCGTGTTTGTACGAGTCGATACTGGACTTGGATGTGAAGATACCTTCGTGTCGATGATGTAGCCTCTCCACAGTTGCAGCCGCGACCCGGCGAGGCGCTGTGCGTGCCTGCGAGCCGAGTCCGAAGGCTTTCTTCGGATTTCGACACCAAATTCTGGGGTATAAATTCTAAACTCTTGATTGATTCCTGTTTTTGGGTTTATTTTGTTTGTCGATGATGTTGTTGGATCTCGATCCCTACATAAAAAGGGTTTCGATCGACTGATACGTGTTGGGTTCGATTTTGGCTTGACGATCCTACGATTGTCTTTGTTTGTGAAGCGGAAATGATCTTTAGATCATGTTCGGCTCTTTACTTGTTGTTGGATCATTTTTGGTTTCGGGTTACCTAGCTGCTGTTGGAATTATTTGTGATGCATGCATTGTTGGTTTGGATTTCTTGTATAAATTGTTGCTTGGGGTCTCCTTCCTATACTTGTTGTGGGATGTTGGTTTAGGTTTTCCCTATTATACATGTTGGGTTGGGAAAGATTACTTTGCTGTAGGAGATGTTTTGCTATTTGGATTAAAATTGTTGGTTGGATATCTATTATGCATGATGGGTTTAACTTGGTACTGTGGGTGTTTTTGTTTGGAGCTTTTCGATATAAATCACATGCGGGTATATATTAGTTGGGAGTATTTCTATTTCGGGAATGACATCTCCATTAGCATGCCTGTATCGTTGATTTTGGGACTACGTCCACTATGCCATGCCTAGATGTTTTACTTTATTTTTCAGTTTCGGTTTTTATTAGAGTATTCTGATACTCTCGGTTTTTCGATATAAATCACAGACTCTAAAATTGGCAGACTCTAAAAGTGGGTATTTTGCTTTCTTTTTCAGGATTTTGCTATACGTACATGTGCTATGGACAGTCTTCATGTGACCAAGTTGACGCGTTATAAGTGTGCTTCTTCGCTACAGTATCTGTGAGATTTTTGATGTCGATAGTTTTGATGTAACTAAAGTGTACTCTATATTGGATACTCTATATATTTTGAGAAGATGTATATAATGAAATAGAGAAATGTAGAATGGTAGCTAAAATACTCTATTTTGAGACAATGAAATGGAGAATGGTACTTTATATTACATTTCAATACTTTGTTGTGAATATGGTTCAAAGTGGTTGTTTTCGAATTGAATTGAGCAGCGTTTGGAATGTATAATATGCAGTATAGAGCGTTATAAATGTGATACAACGACCATATACAGCGGTTTTTCATAACTATCCATAACGCTTTAAAAATAAAACGTAGCAGAAGTTCAACCTATTAATGACGGTTTTGGATGAATTATCTATAACGCTTTTAAAAATATTTATAACACCCGATTTCATAACGCTTGGACTGAGGAAAAAAAGCGTCATAGTTTGCAATTAATGACGCTTTTTAGCCGTCATTAAATGGTATTTTTGTTGTAGTATATTGCAACCGTTTCCTATCCCGAAATGGAAGTGGGAACACATCACAATGGACTTTGTGACCGATTTACCGAGATCACCAAGTGGTAAAGATGCTATTTGGGTGATAGTAGACCGACTTACAAAGGTAGCACATCTTTTTCCTTTCAGAGTAGGGCAATCTACAGAAAAGTTGGCAGAGTTGTATATGCAACAGATAGTCAGGCAGCATGGAGTCCCTGTCAGTATTGTGTCAGACCGAGATACCCGCTTTACATCACATTTCTGGAAGAGCTTGCATCGTAGTTTGGGCACCAAGTTAAGATTTAGCACGGCTTACCATCCGCAGACGGATGGGCAATCAGAAAGAACAATTCAGACTTTGGAAGACATGTTGCGAGCTTGCACTCTAGATTTTGGAGGATCTTGGGAAAGCCACCTGCACTTAGTTGAGTTCTCATACAACAACAGTTATCAAGCCAGTATCCAGATGGCGCCATTTGAGGCACTATATGGTAAGAAGTGTAGATCGCCGCTAGCATGGGATGATATCGGGGAAAGGAAGATGTTAGGCCCAGAAATGATTATCCAGACGGTTGAAGTGATTAAAGGAATTAGAGAGCGACTTAGAGTTGCGCAGGACCGGCATCGTCATTGGGCGGACCAGCATCGTAGGACGCTAGAGTTTTCTGTTGGAGACCACGTGTTCTTGCGGATCTCACCTACCCGTGGGGTCATTAGATTTGGCGTTCGCGGGAAGTTGAGTCCGCGATACGTAGGCCCATTTGCTATTCTTGATAGGGTAGGCGATGTTGCTTATCGTTTGTCCCTTCCACCTTCGTTACGAGAGGTGCATGACGTGTTTCATGTATCTCAATTGTGAAGGTATGTATCGGACCCCAGCCATATCCTCGATCATTCAGAACTGGTTGTTGGTACCAACCTGTCTTACGAGGAGCAGCCTGTGTCCATCTTGGACCGAAGAGAGAAGATACTCAAGAACCGAACAATTAACCTTGTCCGGGTTGCTTGGGGTCATCACTCTTTGGGAGAGTAAACGTGGGAACGTGAGGATGATATCCGATCACGGTATCCACACCTATTTGACTCACAAGGTATATCTTTTTCTGTGTACCATGATTGTCTTGATTCCTCATGCTTATCACCGATTGGGTAGAATTGCTTGATACCGTAGATTGTTAAGTATAGATATGTTACTTGCTATGGACATTATAAAATGATTGCTTGATTGAATTGCTTGTACTTAGATTAGCTTAGCCCCGATGTTTCTATCCTGCTTGGATTTGAAATTCCGAGGACGGAATTTTTCTAAGGAGGGTAGAGATGTCACTCCCCGTTCCCAGAATGCGTATTTTTATACATGTACAACTCATGTGTATTTATTTAGTATTTATTATGTATTTATTTAATATTTATCATGTATTATCCTGTATTTAAATTCCTTTAATTTCATGTTAATTAATTAATCTGCTCTTTAATTTTCATGTTAATTTATTTCCTGCAATTTTATTTCTGTATTTTATTTATCTGCATTTTATTCCTGCTTTTATTCCCTGCCTTAGTCTTGCTTAGTTTGGTTCGGGTTGGCCTTGGTTGGATCCCCTACAACCCAACCTATTGGACCCGGCCCATTAGCTCCCACCTACCACCCCTTCCATATTTAAAGCCACCCTCTCCATTCTCTCTCCTCATTACTTATTCTCACCATTACTCCTCTTCTTCTTCTTCATTACTCTCTCCACCTACCAAACCGTAGGCAAGTACAACTTGCTCCACATGAGAACCCATGTTTTTATGGTTCATTTATCTTCCTCTCGTGATCCTAAGAGAGTTTAGAACTTGGCATTTTTCATTTCAAAGTCTTAATTTTTGTAGATCTAGAAATGAGTTATTTTTGGAGTTTGGTGGTTTTGATCTATCAAACTTCTTTGTTTTCAAAATTTGATGGTTCTATGTTGTAGAGAAGTTTATTCTACCCAATTTTGACCTTTGGAAAGTTGGATTTGGACTTATTTTGACCAAGTTATGGACCTTTGAAGCTTTGGGGCGCAACCATGGAGTTCTTGCTGTTTGGAGAAGACAGTGAGCAGTGTACACTAGCTTTTTAGCTTGCGTCACTGAGCTGTGCGCGCTCTTTAGCGCAGCGCAGTCTGGAGTCCATACGCTACCTTTTTAGGAAGCGTGTGTCTTACATACGCTACCTTTTGGGAGCGTGTGACTTGCATACGCTGACTTGAATGGTCAGGAGTCGTATGGAGTTCATACGCTACCTTTTGGGAGCGTATGACTTGCATACGCTGACTTGGATGGTCAGGAGTCGTATGGAGTTCATACGCTACCTTTTGGGAGCGTATGACTTGCATACGCTGACTTGAATGGTCAGGAGTCGTATGGAGTTCATACGCTACCTTTTGGGAGCGTATGACTTGCATACGCTGACTTGGATGGTCAGGAGTCGTATGGAGTTCATACGCTACCTTTTGGGAGCGTATGACTTGCATACGCTGACTTGGATGGTCAGGAATCGTATGGAGCCCATACGCTGCCTCTTTGACTTGAGCGTAGCCTGACTTGAGCGTAGCCTACTTACCCTGGATCTTCTATAGCCCTGTATATTGATATTTTATTAGATATTTAACGTCCATTTTATATCCTTACGCCTTTTGGCACGAACTTGATATAATCATGATATGTTAATATTTCTGTTAAATATGGATTGTTAAGTGGGATGTACCATGTGTCGTGAATTGAGCATATATACCCTGATTGACTAGAATTAAACCTTGAGAGTTATAGACTCGACCCCATTTAATACTAATTGACTTTCATGCCTTGTTACCATTGATAATAATGGTTATCTTGACTAAATTGATCATGCGTTCCTAGTTGGAACTAAGAGACTGGCTAGTCGTCTTATTGAATTGAATGAATGAGACACGTTCATGTTATGAACTATTGTAATCGACTGGCTGATCCCGAATATTGACATACATGCACATGCAGGCTTCAATCTATTTATTTATTTATTTACTTATTTATTTTCTACAAAAGAAGCATGTGTACTTTATGGTCAAGGCATGATTACCGTGGTTAGATTTGATTGTTGCATTACGCTATGTAAGATCTGTAACCTAACCGCACTGGTATCGTTGTAGAGTTGTGCATATCGTACCCCGTACGAAAGTACTCATTTGAATGACCATGATCCACGGCATGGGATTTCACTCAACGTAGGGACTATTAAGTTAAATAAAATAATGATGGCATGGAGAGAACGGATTTCCGAGTTCTTACATGGCAGCCCCCTTGGGACAAGTAGTACCCGACGGGCCGGCTGGTTCCCACAGATACTGTAAAACTGCCACACGGGCAGGAAACAGTATCTGCTTATATTATTATTGTATATTGATGACGGGCATCCTGCTGGGACTCGTCTAATTCATACATGGCGCACATGATTCACTAGATAGACTAGCCTTGCTTGCACATAGTAAGAACTGAGGAATCCCTAATTGCATAATTCCAGGATAACTTGGGACTCACAATAGCAAGCCGTAGGAATTGATTGGCCGTTCAAGATGATTTGTTTGTGTACTGTACTACTCTGTTACCTAACTAGGATGATCAGAATGTCAGGACATGACGGGCCAACTTCTGTCCTTGTTTGGTTGGGAGGTTGGTTCGAAGTGTCGTGATGTGATGTGAATCCTAGTAGAAAGCAGAGATCTATTATTATATTCTCTTACTTACTGGTTTTAGTTCTCATGTCGTGCTTCCTTGTGGTACTTGCTATTAGAGGTCTAACCTCTCTGGTTTTGCATGGCCAGATTTAGAGCCGGTTCCCGAGGACTCAGCTTACTTCTACCTCCAAGATGGTCAACACTAGAGGGATGATCGCAGGAGGACTCGAGTGGGTTTCTTACTTCCCCGCTCGTTTTGTTATCTACTTTATACTTAGCCGTTTGGCACCGACATGTTAGTCGGATTGTCTTGTACTTACTTTCACATAATTGTAATTAAAGTCAGACTGCAGCTGATAACAATTGTGTATACTTTTGCTACATCAATCTGGCTATGTTTTGTAAAACCAGATATCAAGAACATTTTGACAGAGCGTTTGGGACGCCTTACTGCTTTATCTTACATGTTCTCTATTTCTGTTTCTTATTTGAATGATTGAGACAATAGATGTGAAGTGACCATAGTGAGACTTTCATGTAATATGCACCCCCTTGTCTTTTAGACAGCATTGATCGTATTATACGGTATTCATCTACCCGTAATACGTAGCTGGCTGAGTCATTCCCCCGCTCTCCAGTATTCTGGTTCTGGGGCGTGACAAGGTTTTAGTGGTGGCCCATGCAGGTCTGATTTCAGACTTGTGGGGTGTTTTGATTTATAGGATGTCTCAATCACACATGTTCTCCCTTGATCTCATGATTTGTTGATTCTCAACTCCAGCTTGACATTCCAGTATCCCTTGACTTCATTGATCCTTCATGTCCGGTCATTTGATTGTATTCTTGTCCCTTTTCTTAGGGGCACCTCATCCGTATCTGTCAGAGCTGGACAGCAACAACATGGACAGCAGCATGGACAACCTGACCATGTTGGTCAGCAACAAGAGCCGGTACTAACTCAAGAGACTATCCAGGAAGAAGTGATAGTGGAAGCAGCAGCTGGATCGCAGTATCCAGATGTTCCACCACCACCAACAGTTCCACCTACCCCTGTGGAGATGGACACACCAGCCCTTCTGGAGATCATGAGAGGGATGATGGCTACTCAGCAACACCAGATGTTAGCCCAGCAGCGCATGCACGCTCAGTTGCAAGAGCAGAATGTACTACTCAACCAAGGATTACAGACGGCATTGGAAAGAGGGGCAAGGACAGATTCAGGAGCGTCAGCCCGGTTTTGCAAGTACAACCCCCGTCGTTTCGAGGGCACGGAGGATGCCATCTCAGCAGATGCATGGCTTAAGGATATTGAGGCTATTCTGACAGCCGCTAAGGTGCCGGCAGAAGAACGTGTGGATCTAGTAAAGTTGTTACTTCAGGATCTCGCACGTGATTGGTGGGAAGCAGAGGAAGTAGGCATCAGACGTCCTGTTGCTTGGGACGATTTTACTGCAAGGTTCAAGACGAAGTATTATGGAGTTGTGGCGCAGTTTGAGCTACAACAGAAGTTTATCAACCTCAGGCAGGCCGGCAAGACTGTAGAAGAATATTCTTTTGATGACGATGATGTCCTTGGTATCTTTGAATGTCTGCTGAAAGGTAATAAAATACAATTACCTGAAATCAAGAAACCTGATGAAGCTAGTAAGACAGATCATCCTAAATACTGTCCATATCATAGAATGCTGGGTCATACAATTCGTACATGTTATGTACTGAAAGGAAAGATCTAAGAAATGATTAAATCTGGAGCTATCTCTCTTACTCCAAAAGAGAAGACCGTCACCTCCAACGTCGTCTCTATGCAATTTGGAGATTTCCCTCCTCAACTCCTTGAAAGTGGGATTGTTCCTATTCCCAAGGCAACTCTTGACATAGTGAATCTTCCTCCTCCACAGTCTGAAGGATTAGTGCCAATCACTTTGGAAACAGGGGAAATCATGTGGATCCATCCTGATCTAGTGGCAGATTTTGAATCTCCTTCTCCTCAAAAGATTTCTTCTCAAAAATCCAAGAAGGCTGGAAAGATCAAGTCATGTCATATGACTTCTCTTGGGTCTACCTCTGACACAGAGCCAAAAGACAAAGAAGAAGCACTTGTTAGTGCTACTCGAACGGGGAAACCTTACCTAAAGGATTATTCTAAAAACCTGAAGATCCTACTGATATCCCTTCAGATGCTAAAGATGCTCCTAATGTTCCTCCTGAAGAAGAATCATCCACTGAACCTGTTCCTCCCAAGCCTACGGCTCTGGAGAAAGGCAAACAACAGGCTCGGTTTGATAAGCCAATCAAGAAGTCTTCTCCTCTTGGACTTCAGAAGCCTTACAACTTCGGCATTTTGGCTCAACTTGCTAATACACCAGCTAGAATGTCCCTTTTTGAACTTCTACGTCTTTCTAAAGAAACTCGGAAGACGTTAAGTGAAGCACTTCTACAAGCTGACTCTTGTCTTGCACAATTGAAGAAGCCGGATGCGGAACCTGCCACTTGCTTACATTGCAACAGTGTACTGGAGATTATCCCAAATATCACCTTTACACAAGACGACATGTTACTGGAGGATAATCGACATGACCGACCTCTCTACTACACTGGTTATATTGATACGATGAAGATAGATCGTATCCTCATTGACCCAGGGTCTGCTATAAGCATAATGCCAAAGAGTTTGTTGGATGAACTAAAAATCCCTCTTCACAAGCTCTCCAAGACGGTTACTACTATCTTGGGATTCAATCAAAGCCGAAGTGAGCCTTTGGGAAAGATTCATCTGAAGCTTCAGATAGGCGATTTCAGATCTAAAGTCACTTTCTATGTGATCGAGATCGCGGGATCCTATAATCTTCTTCTGGGGAGGCCCTTTCTTCATGAAAATAATGTGGTGCCCTCTACTCTTCATCAATGTTTTAAATACATTGATAGCAATGGAAGAGTACAAAAAGAAGTTGCTGATATAAATCCCTTCCATGGGGTTGAAGCTTATTTCAATGATTCCCGAATGTACAAAGAAGAGTATACAAGGATCATACAAGCTATGGAGAAAGAAGATGCACAAAGTGAGACTTTAATAATCCCTGTTAAAAGTCGAACTACTCAGCAACAATCTCCTAAACCCTCTGGAGAAGATTCTTTCATCATTCCAGTGAGTGGACGGATCTCTCCGTTACCTCAGTCATCGACTCAAAATACACTGATCATTCCTGTCAGTGGGCGTACTACAGTTCCTGTACCTTCACAAGATACTCTGCTAATTCCAGTTGGAGGGCGGACTACTCTTCCTACTCAAACTTCAAGGGAGCTCACCACTTCTGAGCCATTTGTTATCGATCTTAATCGAAACAAAGCTTCTTCTTCTTCTCCCCCTTTAGTCATTGACTTGGCTAAAATCTCTAAGGCTCAGCCTTCTCCTAATGTAAATATTGCTGCTTTTACATTTAATGAAAAGTCTCCACCTTTGCAGTACGTTGATGTGTGTAATTATGTTCATAGTTATTTACATCTGTTAGATGACTTGAACACAATAACCATAGGAGTTGTACAGACTGTTCATACAGATGTATCTCTAGAACCTGTACAATCTTTATACTTTCTAGTTCCCAGCAGAAAGCCAGGAGACATTCCAATATTCTTCTACAAAGGGCCTCAAAATCCTTCTGATCTTGAAGATGATGACAAAAATGATGATACTGGAAGATTACAACTACGTCGTTATAGTCAGCAATCTAGAGACATCATCAAAAATATGGGCTATGACTTCAGGACTGGCCTCAATAATGGAAAAGAAAGAAAAATACCTGTCCGGATTCCTCCTTTGAAATATGGAAGGACGAAATGCGGATTGGGTTATACTGCTCCTATTCCTTTCATCAATATTTTCCATGAAGATCCTGAGTCTGACGAAGATAAGAGATCTGATTCTTCTAGTACTACTTCTTGGGATTCCGATACGAATATCGGTGACTTCTATTGCAACCTTCTGTCTTCCAATATGGTTTCCATTGACCATTCTGAAGAAAGTGATGAAGACGAAGAAGAGTTTGAAATCTCACCTGAATCGGAACAGTGGGCCCAAAGATTAGATAATCAATGGGAGTTCCGCTTCGAGCAAAAAGAACCTCCGACTGAAGATAAACTTGTTCAAATAGATGTTGGTGAAGAGGGATCTCCCAAACCAATATTCATCAGTGAAAGTCTTTCAGAAACTGATAAGAAAGACATGATCAAACTCATTCGTGAATACATTGATGTCTTTGCTTGGAGTTATGAAGATATGCCAGGTCTTGATCCACAGATTGCAACTCACAAACTCAACATCTTGCCGAATGCTAAACCGGTCAAACAACAACAGCGACGATTTCGTCCAGACATCATGGATGCAATTGAAGCTGAAGTCAATAAACTCTTTACCTCTGGGTTTATTAGAAAGGAACAACATCCCGATTGGGTGGCTAATATTGTTCCTGTTCTTAAAAAGACTGACAAGATCAGAGTATGCATAGACTTCCGCGATCTCAATGCGGCATGTCCTAAAGACGAATTCCCTCTACCAATCACTGATGTCATGGTTGATAATACCTGTGGATTTGAACGAATGTCATTCATGGACGGGTATTCTGGGTACAATCAGATCAAAATGTTTCCAGAAGACGAGAAGCACACTTCTTTCAGAACGCCGATTGGTACATACTGTTATACAGTTATGCCATTCGGTCTCAAGAATCCAGGAGCAACTTATCAACGAGCTATGAGCACTATATTCCGTGAACATTTACGGAAAACAGTCGAATGCTATGTTGATGATATTGCAGTCAAAAGTCGACAAAAGGAGGATCATATCCTGTAGTGACCCGCTTCGCCCTAGCGGAACGCCGATTCAAACGGCAAGTGCAACGACTCAAACGAGCCGTCGACCCGAAGAGTTGGCATCGACCTGATGAAGAATCGATGCAAGGCTTACATTGGCCATCAAGATGAATCCAGACTTAGACTTTCAAAGGCGCGCTCGGAGTATCGCTCAGCCGATGCGAACATCACTAAGGTGGGTGGCTCCGATGAACCCGTCTCTGCTTAGCCTAGACACATAATAATGCGGACACTATCACGAAAATCGCTAGGCGATAACCCCGTGCATGCTAATAAATGACTCAACGCACCTAGCTAAGGGAATAATCCCAACTTGTATGCTTGTATAGAATATGGAAAGGAACATGGAAAAGTAAGAGAACTCTCGCCCGCGCTCCACGCTCGTGCTAAGGCATAAGCTTACGTTTACGTCTCTAATGCGTTCAACAATGAAACAATAAATGGTTTACAACAATGAGACGGGAAGACTATCAACATAGTCGTTCCGAGTAGAGCTTAGCAACATTGAAAGGCTATGGGACCGATGGGTCGCCAAGGCGACTCCCGCACGGGGAGTTGCAAAATGTATGAATGAATGAATGAACGAATAAGTGAATGAATGAATCAACGAATGAAAGAATGAATACATGAATGAATCGATGAACAAACGGACAAGTGAAACAAAGAAAAGAAAGAATGAATGAAAGATAAGATAAGAAAGAATGGTTAGCGACAGGTGTGACGGGCACGTGCAACGGGGCTCGCTACCCGCGCTGCACGGACGCCAACCTGGTCGATAACGTAAGAAGGCTAAGGGTTAGCCTACGGCGGAGATAGCCGTTAAGTTAAAAAGACAAGTTAATACGAAATGGTCGTGGACAAACGGCACGAGCGAGGGGTGGCGTATGCTGTGACCGTAGAGAAAAGGGATTCCGCGGCATGGTCAAAGTGTGAAGGACGTGCCGGTCCGGACGGAATCAAAAATACGGCTTACGGGCTGCCTGGGTGCGGACTCGGCCACCCGGGGGGACGTAAGTGGAGGCGTATTTCAAGAGACTAACGGGGTGTGTGCCAGTCCTCACCCTATCGTTGGTTGCGAAATACCACGGCTTGGATGTCCAAAATGGCTTGTGATGCCAGCGACCGGTGCATATAGAGTTAAGTGAGCTTTGCTGGTGGCAATCCACGTGCAAGTCCTTGCATTGAAATCAAAGTAGTCTAAGTTAACTAAATGAAGTGCCCTAGGAATATGCCTGAATGGTAACACACAAAATGATAAGAGTACTTTATTCAATGAGTAGATAACGTGCCCATGACGTGCTAGAACATGCTATGACTCGCTAGAACCTGAGGCAGGAACACGAGCACGGCACTGAGTGCGTACATGAATCATGACTTGGTTTATATATGAACTGTTGTCTAACTTGATTTACTTTGAACAGGGAAGGCCGGACGGTAAGTATGGGTAAGTTGTAAATGTATTTTCATGCGACACTATGAAATCGGTAACACGAGATAGGTTATATCATATGTCATAAAAATGACCCTTGGCAAGATTAGAAAGACAATGAATGATAGATGATGCACAGAAGTAAATGGAACGTGTTTGGTAATGATAGCGTTGTGGGCGAGCTAGCCTCCCCACCAGTGCATAACAATGTACTGATAACCCCACAGTTTGCTTGCAGGAAGCAGGAAACGTCGGCGGGTGCGGAGCTTTCCTCGAACGTGCTAAGGCGCGGAGCTATTTCTCGAGCCTTGGAGCGTTGCAAGGAGCTGGAGCACCATATACAGGACATAATGTATTGGAACATCGTCATGTATCATTCCATCTTGTAAGCCACTTGGCACGCCTTTTATGTTCAGAGAGAGAGCTTGAGCGATTTGTAATATCGGCCTAGCGCCGCTTGTAACCTTCATGAATATCAATAAAGAGTTCTAATTTGCTTCTACTTGTGTTTATTTACTTTCCGCTGCAATGGGGACACTCTGTGCGACTCTGTGGCCTAGCTAAATCGGCCGTTTCTGGACTTGGCCTTGCACGGGCGCAACCTAGGCCCGTGCGGCATCACGCCTTAGCGAGGACGATCGCTCTTACGGGAGCGGGGCGTGACAGATTGGTATCAGAGCACGGCTTTACGTCCTTGGACTTCATTTCGATACTCTCAGTTTTGAAAGCTCGTTGAAACAAAAAAAAAAGTGTACGCTCTCTCTCGTTGTGCCTTGGGATGTTCTATACAATAAGTCTAATACTTTCAAAAGCTCGTACGAGTACTCGGTTGGACGGGATCGATAGGCAAAGGCCTTTGTGCCACCACGACGGACTTGAGTTGGAAGGAACCGATGCTAAGAGTTAGCAAACGCAGTGCGTGCTTGAACGAGCTTACGCTGACGGCAAACGAGTACACGAGACCAAAATATAGTTTGAACGGGATGGTTATGCACGCAGCCGTTTGGCTAAGTTGTGCAGAGTATCGCGCACCTAGACCTTCTGGTGCAAACGAGTTGCGAGTGAGATCGATTATCGCTCGAACGAGAATAGGTGAACATCCGAACTCGAATATAGTCCGTACGGGATGGCTATGCACACGACCTTTTGGTTATGTTGTGCCGCGTGTCGCGCACCTCGACTTCTGGTGCAATCGAGTGGCGAGCGATACCAAGTACCGCTCGGTCGGGAACGGAGATACACTTAGAGTGTATATTGATAGGAACGCTATCAAACCAACGCTTAGGCGTGCACGAGAGATGGCTTGAATTTTGAGGATTAGTAGGAACGACTTAGTACGTCGAGGCGACACGAGCGATTACGCTAGAGATTCGTCGAACGAATCTGAAGGACATCTTAGCGTATGACGCGAACATGATTGAGGACTAGATAGTATGGCTTGAATCCGAGTGGTATATGCGATAGGCTCGGAGAAAAATAAGAATGAGTGTCAACGACTAGTCGAGTGGCTCGAACCCTGAGTGGTGTATGGACGTTATAGAAATTGTTCGAGCGAGACTACAGGATATACGGATAGAACGGGTATGTCGACGAGGCGATGCGATCGCGCAAAGCCTTAGAACGCGTCACGCTTAGTTGGTCGTGACTTCGAATGTCCCAAACGAGATGTCGTTCGGACAACTTGTCAATGGGTAACGCAAGTTAGAAAATGATTCGGAACGATGAATGAAAAATGAACGGTCTTGATTGAGGAAACTTAGAGGATCGCGCGTACGATTTGGGATTGATTCAAATAAGATGTGACTTGAGTTTTGAACAACGATCTTAAAACGAGCTTGAGGAATAACGATCGAACTTGAACTTGAATATCGAAGAAATTGTGGATTATCCAACTCGGACAATAGCATCAGTCGCACGACTCGAAATTGGTTGCAAAGGAAGATCGTCAGGTTACACATATCGTCGATGGTATTGAGGCGTATCAAAGATCGATATGCGATAACTCGGGGGCACTCTGACTCGGCTAATGACGGTCGTACAAATGTCATTGTTCCGTTGGACGCTATACTTGAAATGTTAAAAATGTGTCGAGGAAAAGATAGACTCGGCTCGAGGATTTTCTAGTTGAACGCATGACGGACGGACTATCGAATAGAGATCTTGGCTTGGAAGAAGTGGAATGTTTGGATTTGCTTCGTCGATAACCACAACGTTGACGTTCTTGTCTTATGCGAGCGCAACTCCAGCCTCGCACATGCGTCGTGCCAGATTATGACGATCACTCCGCGTGAACGCTGATATGGTAATTCATACAGCGGGAGTGATTGAACTTGGATGGCGTGGCAATCTGATTGCTTCAACTTGTGGTTTGACGCGAAGGTGGACTTAAGAATAAATTGGTGTGCTTGAAGAGTTGAACTTGAGGATTGAGTAGGTCCAATCCGCGTATCGAGAATGGGTTAGTCTGAAACTCAAACAAGAGTTACGCCCCGATGAGAATGATTATTCCACGGGAGCGTTGCATGGTGATTCATGAACCGCCGTGGATAATCGGACTTGCGTGAGATTGGGGCGCAATGTATTGTCGAGCTGGATGACCTCGGGATCGAATACACGAATTGGTTAGAACTGGTGATTGAATGGAAATGAATATGTGCAACGTAAGTCTTGATGCGAGTTAGGTGATCATGCTCGATGTTTAGAAATTTGAGTGAAACGAGCTTGGGTAGAAACACCCGTACAAACGAACAAGTGGTTTGACCATAGGATTTGGGGGCGAGCGTCGTACAACGACCTTGCACGACGAGCCACGGACTTGACGTGTAACTATGACCTTGTGAGCTGACCTAGCGGATAGGCGGACGACCCTATGCCGAGTGATTGAACCTGTGCGATGGCATTTACAGTATCGTCTGGACGGACGATAGACTTGGAGCAGCGAGACTTAGAGTAGGACGGGAAACTGGAAGTGTGCGTGAACGACGACGAAATTGGCCCCAAACGAAGGAAATGATAGGGATGGATGATGCGCAAGTAAAGTTGGAATAACGAATTGAATCATTGGTCGGAAGACGTACTCGATGATAGTGCAATACTTGGTTTTGAATCGGACGGACATTACTTCGGCTTGGTCGACCCTGCTAAGAAGAAATCATACTGATTTCGTGGACAATAGCGCTTGAGAAGCGAATCGAATCATCTCGAGAACCGAGATAAACGATATGTGATACACACATGAGTTCGGTTTTAAATCCAAGATAGCAAAACGATCGACAAATCAAAACTATCACGAGTAGCTTGTCCGACTTCGCTAGTCGCTAAGTTTGGTTGAAATATATGTATTCGGGGGACGCCTTGAATGTGTGTACGATCCAAACTCAGCGATGTGATGAACTCGAATGCAGCTGCAAGTGGGTGTTGCGATGCGCATAAACGAAAGTGAGTTTGCCTCAGCCTACGATACTCGTATTTGACGAATTTCAACGCACCACGTACGACCGTTTCAGTCCCATGATACATCGATATAGCAACCAAGTCAAAGAAGCGCAACAATTGAATAAGTGCCATCAACTCTAAAATGAATGAAAAGTTATCCAATAAAATCGGCCCAAACGTATGCGACGCAAAACTTGGAAAGGTATTGAGTATAGTTCGGTACCATAGAACAATAGAGCCGTTCGATAGGGATTGCCTAAGAAACACGACGACACGAGTTAAGGAATGGTAGGATGGCCTGCACTCAGGAAGTCTCGAGGACGAGACTTGTTTTGAGTGGTGTATTATGTAGTGACCCGCTCCGCCCTAGCGGAACGCCGATTCAAACGGCAAGTGCAACGACTCAAACGAGCCGTCGACCCGAAGAGTTGGCATCGACCTGATGAAGAATCGATGCAAGGCTTACATTGGCCATCAAGATGAATCCAGACTTAGACTTTCAAAGGCGCGCTCGGAGTATCGCTCAGCCGATGCGAACATCACTAAGGTGGGTGGCTCCGATGAACCCGTCTCTGCTTAGCCTAGACACATAATAATGCGGACACTATCACGAAAATCGCTAGGCGATAACCCCGTGCATGCTAATAAATGACTCAACGCACCTAGCTAAGGGAATAATCCCAACTTGTATGCTTGTATAGAATATGGAAAGGAATATGGAAAAGTAAGAGAACTCTCGCCCGCGCTCCACGCTCGTGCTAAGGCATAAGCTTACGTTTACGTCTCTAATGCGTTCAACAATGAAACAATAAATGGTTTACAACAATGAGACGGGAAGACTATCAACATAGTCGTTCCGAGTAGAGCTTAGCAACATTGAAAGGCTATAGGACCGATGGGTCGCCAAGGCGACTCCCGCACGGGGAGTTGCAAAATGTATGAATGAATGAATGAACGAATAAGTGAATGAATGAATCAACGAATGAAAGAATGAATACATGAATGAATCGATGAACAAACGGACAAGTGAAACAAAGAAAAGAAGGAATGAATGAAAGATAAGATAAGAAAGAATGGTTAGCGACAGGTGTGACGGGCACGTGCAACGGGGCTCGCTACCCGCGCTGCACGGACGCCAACCTGGTCGATAACGTAAGAAGGCTAAGGGTTAGCCTACGGCGGAGATAGCCGTTAAGTTAAAAAGACAAGTTAATACGAAATGGTCGTGGACAAACGGCACGAGCGAGGGGTGGCGTATGCTGTGACCGTAGAGAAAAGGGATTCCGCGGCATGGTCAAAGTGTGAAGGACGTGCCGGTCCGGACGGAATCAAAAATATGGCTTACGGGCTGCCTGGGTGCGGACTCGGCCACCCGGGGGGACGTAAGTGGAGGCGTATTTCAAGAGACTAACGGGGTGTGTGCCAGTCCTCACCCTATCGTTGGTTGCGAAATACCACGGCTTGGATGTCCAAAATGGCTTGTGATGCCAGCGACCGGTGCATATAGAGTTAAGTGGGCTTTGTTGGTGGCAATCCACGTGCAAGTCCTTGCATTGAAATCAAAGTAGTCTAAGTTAACTAAATGAAGTGCCCTAGGAATATGCCTGAATGGTAACACACAAAATGATAAGAGTACTTTATTCAATGAGTAGATAACGTGCCCATGACGTGCTAGAACATGCTATGACTCGCTAGAACCTGAGACAGGAACACGAGCACGGCACTGAGTACGTACATGAATCATGACTTGGTTTACATATGAACTGTTGTCTAACTTGATTTACTTTGAACAGGGAACACCGGACGGTAAGTATGGATAAGTTGTAAATGTATTTTCATGCGACACTATGAAATCGGTAATACGAGATAGGTTATATCATATGTCATGAAAATGACCCTTGGCAAGATTAGAAAGACAATGAATGATAGATGATGCACAGAAGTAAATGGAACGTGTTTGGTAATGATAGCGTTGTGGGCGAGCTAGCCTCCCCACCAGTGCATAACAATATACTGATAACCCCACAGTTTGCTTGCAGGAAGCAGGAAACGTCGGCGGGTGCGGAGCTTTCCTCGAACGTGCTAAGGCACGGAGCTATTTCTCGAGCCTTGGAGCGTTGCAAGGAGCTGGAGCACCATATACAGGACATAATGTATTGGAACATCGCCATGTATCATTCCATCTTGTAAGCCACTTGGCACGCCTTTTATGTTCAGAGAGAGAGCTTGAGCGATTTGTAATATCGGCCTAGCGCCGCTTGTAACCTTCATGAATATCAATAAAGAGTTATAATTTGCTTCTACTTGTGTTTATTTACTTTCCGCTGCAATGGGGACACTCTGTGCGACTCTGTGGCCTAGCTAAATCGGCCGTTTCTGGACTTGGCCTTGTACGGGCGCAACCTAGGCCCGTGCGGCATCACGCCTTAGCGAGGACGATCGCTCTTACGGGAGCGGGGCGTGACATATCCAAGATTTGAAGACTATATTTGATCTAATGCGTAAGCATCAATTAAAGATGAATCCTACTAAGTCCTTCTTAGGCATCTCTAGTGGTAAATTTTTCGGCTTCGTCATTACCTCTAAAGGTATACACGTGGATCCCGAGAAGATCAAAGCCATCCAAGAAATGCGTCCTCCACGCACCTTAAAAGTGCTACGAGGATTTCAAGGAAGAATCGCTTATATCAGGAGGTTCATCTCTAATTTATCGGGACGCTGCAGACCATTCAACAAACTTATGAAGAAAGGTGTCTCTTTTGTCTGGAATGATGAATGTCAGAAAGCATTCGATGATATAAAACAATATCTGATGAGCACTCCAGTATTGGTACCTCCCGTCTCAGGAATACCGTTCCTCCTCTATACTCGAGCAATGAGTCATTCATTGGGTGCATTACTCGCTCAAAAGAATCAAAATGGCCATGAACAAGCCATTTATTATCTCAGCCGCACTATGACCGGAGCTGAACCTCGATATTCACCGGTTGAAAAAGAATGTCTAGCCTTGATGTTTGCTGTCCAAAAGACACGTCATTATATCATTGGCCAGACTATTCATGTCATCTCCAAGATCAATCCTATACGGATCATGATGAAGAAACCCAGTGTTTTGAATTCTCGATTGGCTAACTGGGGAATCCTACTTGCTCAGTATGACATGCACTATATTCCTCAGAAATCAGTCAAAGGACAAGCTTTAGCTGATTTTCTGGCTGCTCACTCAATTCCAGAAAATTCAAAACTCTATGATGAAATCCCAGATGAAGTCCTAGATTCAAATCAAATTGCTGAAGAAGATCCTACTTGGCGTCTATTCTTTGATGGAGCATCAAGAATTGGTCCTAATGGCGATATTGTCGCTGGAGTTGGAATTATTCTTGTATCGCCAGAAGGTCTTGCCATCCAAAGAGCTTATTCTCTCGATCAGCCGTGTTCAAACAATGTAGCTGAGTACAACGCATTACTTATTGGTCTTCAACTCGCTAAACATCTGAATATTCAACATTTGGAGGCGTATGGAGACTCTAAACTTATTGTCAATCAGATCAGGGGTACTTATGAAGTTCGCCATCAAGATCTGGTTCCTTATCATAAAACAGCCATATCTATGGCCTCATCATTTAAGGAATTATTCATTGAACATGTTAGGCGATACAACAGAGTCTCGAGCATTTCACGCTTCTCCATAAGGCTCCGCCCATCAGAAGAAGAAGAGCCATCCAATCCAAAGTAGCTCAAGAGATTCTTGGCTAACTGCGTGGAGTCGTCCTTGAGCTCGATGACGACAGGTTCGGGTTCTTTGCCCCCAAAAGTGGGGTCACCATGGGAACAAAAGCCCAACTTGCGTGCTTCCTCTTCGGCTGCTTCCTTTGGGGTCATATTTTCGAGAGATGAATGTCAAAACTGAGAATCTCTTCCTGTTTATATAACAGATCTCGTCGACAGTTCATATTCCACCATAAATTGGACGTAATCAGTCTCGGAGAACGAAGAGTCATTATGCCATTTAATAAGTTCATTTGATATTTTCAAAGAACTTCGAAGTCTTTTCGACTTCCGAAAAAATTTTGGAGTCATCTCAGCGTGACTTTAACTCATTTCATCATCTCTATTTCAAAGTATTTCGAAAATATTTTATCATTTTTTGAAAACTTTGAAGGGGGTTTTGTAGGCCTCAAAAATGAAGTCACGCTGAGTTGATCAGAACAAGTCACGCAGAGTGATCCAAGAAGCAGCACAAAAGATACGCTAAGTTCTGCCTGGCCATTTCCTTTAGAAGTCACGCAGAGACAGCTCAGCCATACGTCAGAATCATAATGACTGACAACACAACAGTCGAGAAACATCTCCTCGTATGCCACGTATGCACAGAACTCGAGAGATCACAGCCGTCTTTTGCAATCTTCCTTAGCAAGACTCACTCTTCACCAAGTTGGCGTGACTTTGGGTCTTATCTTCATTTAATGCGGCTGACAATATAATCAATGTCAGAGATTTTGTGTCAGACGAAGCGTGCCAAATCAAGACAGCTGGCGGTTTGCGTGGATTCTGAATCTTCTCCTTCCTCAAAACATTGCGTGACTTTTGAGTTATTCTTCTCAAAGCCTGCGTGAATTCTGAAGTATTCTTCTTCAAAGCTTGCGTGGATTTCGCCTTCAACGAGTCTGCGTCAACGAATCTGCGTGGATTTTTGCCTTCAGCAAGTCAGCGTAGATTTCATTTCAACTGGAGTACGTGGCAGCCATGCCACCGATCTCTCTCTCGCGTGCCCAGTAACTTGCACACGACCCATGCACTGATGCCATGTGTCCAACAGTTACGGGCCACGTCCAGTAACTACTCATTAACCCTGCGTGTATTTAGAGTCTGCGTGACTTTTCAAGTGCACCAGTGGTGAGGTAGTTATCTTTTCAGTTACTGTTTTGACTCTATAAATAGAGTTCTTTTTCTCATTCATTGTACAGATACATTGATATCTACTGTCAAAATTTTGAGAGCTTTTCTTCTTCGCATAGTCCAAGGGATAAAGCGATCGTCTTCTAGATCGGATTCCTACAGTTGTAATTTTCCCAGAAACACAACAAATAAAGAGAATTTCTTTATAGAAAACAAATTGGCGACTCTGCTGGGGAAAACCATCTCCTCTTCTGAGATGGTAACAACTCAATGCGACACTTCGTCAATCGGCTCGACGAAGAAGGTGATGACGATCAAATTCGATCAACTCGCCTATGAAGAAATACAGCGGGCTAAGGGTGGCAAGCCCACTCCAGCCTCCATCATCACTGCCAAGTCGAAGGGACACTCTGTCTATGTCCCTAAGAATCAGTTGGCAGTCAATGGAGAAGTCTCTGCCACAGTGTCTACTCCTAACACTGGCAAGAACTCCACTGCAAGCACGCACACTCTTGTGCGCTCGAAGATGACAGTAACTAAAAGTCACGCTGACAGTACTGGCTCCTTAGCCGAATCTGTTCCAGCGTGCAAATTCAACTCTAAAAGTCACGCTGACAGTACTGGCTCCATAGCTAAATCTGTTCCAGCGTGCAAATTCAACTCCAAAAGTCATGCTGACAGTACTGGCTCCTTAGCCGAATCTGTTCCAGCGTACAAATTCAACTCTAAAAGTCACGCTGATAGTACTGGCTCCTTAGCCAAATCTATTCCAGTGTGCAAACCCACATTCAAAAGTCACGCTGACAGTACTGGCTCCTTAGCCGAATCTGTTCCAGCGTGTAATTCTAAAATCAAAAATCACGCTAACAGCTCTGGTTCTTTAACCAAGTCTGTTTCAGCGTGTATTTCATTAGAGAAGAATAGCTCCTTAGTTATCTCTTCTTCTTCACCGAGTTCTACTAGAACTGGGGGTGGTCTTCCACACAAAGTCCCTTCGAAAATTAGTTGTTTCTTCTGCTCCTGTAGTTTTTACTTCAGGAACAGCTTTGACTGATACTTTTGTTAGTCAAAGGAAAGGAGATGGTCTTTTGACTACTCTTCCTTCTGGACATTCTATGTCTCAAAATCTGAATGAGTCTAAGAAGAAACATTCCTTAATGTCTTCTTCTTTGATTTCTTCAAATTGGGCACAGAATCTGTCCACTAAAGAGGGTCTGTTACCAACTCCTAATCAAGGGAGTGGTTCAACTCTTCCTTCTCTGCAAATATCCAGATCAATGGAAGGAAAACTCCATGTTTCCAAAATTAATGTGTTACCTTCCACTGATTTAAGAACAAAACTCAGTACTTCTGGTGTTAAGAAACCATACCAATTGGATATGAAGATAAAAGATCCAGATGCAGAGTATGCAAGAAATTATGTGGCTCACATTAATCACTCTTTGTATAATCAAGAGCCATCAAGACCCAAGAACAGGAAGTATACTCCTCAATCTTCACAAACAGATTTACGAAAATATCTTCAACAGAAGAGAAGGAGTAATTCTATATCAAAGGAACATGCTGAATGTGACTTCTATCCAAGAGTCATAATTCAGTGCAGATGTGAATCAACAGTTCAAGACCATGGTGATCATGAATGTGACTTCCAGCCAAGAGTCACAATGCAATGCAGATGTCAAAATAAACGACAGTCTGTCTTTAATAGGATTCAGTATGAACCTATGCCTGATGAAGATGAGCCTTTGTTTGCCTCTGTCAACATGACTTCTCGGGACACCGGAGGTAGAGTTGATAGTCCAGATGGAGTATATAGAAACACCAGAGCAAGAGTCCTGGCTTCTAGTCAAAGAAATTTGATCCCTGAAATTGATTCTAAATTTCTTGGAGAATCTAACTTCCCACCTCTTCCTACTGGGGGTAATTCTCCTATAGTTGACTTTGATACACGAAGCAATGATTCAGAGCATACAACATCTACTAGTTCATCAATAATCCCTCATACAGTCACGACTTACATGGTTGATGGGAATACTGATGAACCTTCTTCTTCCTTGACTCCTCAAGATCAAAGAATTGCTTCTTTGGAACAGCAAATAAAGTCTATGACTGACACAATGAAGTCGATGTATGAACTCATGACAGCTCAGTTGTAAAATCGACAGACTGTATCAGATGCCATACCAGTTGATACTGATATAAGTCCAGTACAAGTTTCTCCAGCAGTACAATCCAATACTCCTGGACCAGCTCAACCAAATCCTAGTCTCTCTGGAGCTGGGGGTAGTGCTTACAATGCTGTTCCTCCTCCCAACTATTCTCTACAAGCCACAACTCCACAATCTTCGGGAGTTGTCTCCGAAGAATTGAAGAATCTCAAAACTCAATTCGAGGCATTCAAACAAAAGGATGGTTTACAAAGGTTAGGCATCAAACAGCCTTATCCGATAGAATGGAAGCAAGTATCATATCCTCCTAAATACAAGCCTCCTACTATCTCATTTTATGATGGAACCACTTCTCCAAGTCAGTTTATCAATCACTTTGAAGTGATGACTGATCAACTGCAACCAAGTGATGCCCTCCTTACTAGGGTATTTATTGGATGTCTCAAGGGAACGGCTTATGAATGGTATAGGAGTCTCCCAGATGGGAGTATTACCTCATTTGTTGGTTTCAAACAGATGTTTCTTGAAAGGTGCTATGAAGGGCTTAATGACATGACTATGTCTGCTCTTATTAGAATCAAGCAGAAAAATAATGAATCTACAGAGGAATACATTGAACGGTTTCGAAGAGAAGCTCTGAAGATGCCTCTTGGAACTCCTGATGCTGTCACCATTGACACGTGCAAATCAAACTTGTTGCCAATCATCAGTATGTGGACAGGATCCACTCAATTTCAAGATTGGGCTTCCTTCATAGTCAGTGCCAAAGCTGCAGAAATCAGTGCTGAAACCTTCAAAGGTTTAGGAGTGCAGATGACTCCTAAAGAAACAGGACAAGGTGCTAACAATAAAAATAATGCTCGCAAAGGAAAAGAAACTCTTGAAGTTAATCTTCAGAGCAAAGATGCATCAAATGTTCAAACTCCTGCCTCTACAACTCAACAATCAAGAACACCTCGCCCCAGAGAAGAATATTCTTTTGATGACGACGATGTCCTTGGTATCTTTGAATGTCTGCTGAAAGGTAATAAAATACAATTACCAGAGATCAAGAAACCTGATGAAGCTGGTAAGACAGATCATCCTAAATACTGTCCATATCACAGAATGCTGGGTCATACAATTCGTACATGTTATGTACTGAAAGGAAAGATCTAAGAAATGATTAAATCTGGAGCTATCTCTCTTACTCCAAAAGAGAAGACCGTCACCTCCAACGTCGTCTCTATGCAATTTGGAGATTTCCCTCCTCAACTCCTTGAAAGTGGGATTGTTCCTATTCCCAAGGCAACTCTTGACATAGTGAATCTTCCTCCTCCACAGTCTGAAGGATTAGTGCCAATCACTTTGGAAACAGGGGAAATCATGTGGATCCATCCTGATCTAGTGGCAGATTTTGAATCGCCTTCTCCTCAAAAGATTTCTTCTCAAAAATTCAAGAAGGCTGGAAAGATCAAGTCATGTCATATGACTTCTCTTAGGTCTACCTCTGACACAGAGCCAAAAGACAAAGAAGAAGCACTTGTTAGTGCTACTCGAACGGGGAAACCTTACCTAAAGGATTATTCTAAAAATCTTGAAGATCCTACTGATATCCCTTCAGATGCTAAAGATGCTCCTAATGTTCCTCCTGAAGAAGAATCATCCACTGAACCTGTTCCTCCCAAGCCTACGGCTCTGGAGAAAGGCAAACAACAGGCTCGGTTTGATAAGCCAATCAAGAAGTCTTCTCCTCTTGGACTTCAGAAGCCTTACAACTTCGACATTTTGGCTCAACTTGCTAATACTCCAGCTAGAATGTCCCTTTTTGAACTTCTACATCTTTCTAAAGAAACTCGGGAGACGTTAAGTGAAGCACTTCTACAAGCTGACTCTTGTCTTGCACAATTGAAGAAGCCGGATGCGGAACCTGCCACTTGCTTACATTGCAACAGTGTACTGGAGATTATCCCAAATATCACCTTTACACAAGACGACATGTTACTGGAGGATAATCGACATGACCGACCTCTCTACTACACTGGTTATATTGATACGATGAAGATAGATCGTATCCTCATTGACCCAAGGTCTGCTATAAGCATAATGCCAAAGAGTTTGTTGGATGAACTAAAAATCCCTCTTCACAAGCTCTCCAAGACGGTTACTACTATCTTGGGATTCAATCAAAGCCGAAGTGAGCCTTTGGGAAAGATTCATCTGAAGCTTCAGATAGGCAATTTCAGATCTAAAGTCACTTTCTATGTGATCGAGATCGCGGGATCCTATAATCTTCTTCTGGGGAGGCCCTTTCTTCATGAAAATAATGTGGTGCCCTCTACTCTTCATCAATGTTTTAAATATATTGATAGCAATGGAAGAGTACAAAAAGAAGTTGCTGATATAAATCCCTTCCATGGGGTTGAAGCTTATTTCAATGATTCCCGAATGTACAAAGAAGAGTATACAAGGATCATACAAGCTATGGAGAAAGAAGATGCACAAAGTGAGACTTTAATAATCCCTGTTAAAAGTCGAATTACTCAGCAACAATCTCCTAAACCCTCTGGAGAAGATTCTTTCATCATTCCTGTGAGTGGACGAATCTCTCCGTTACCTCAGTCATCGACTCAAAATACACTGATCATTCCTGTCAGTGGGCGTACTACAGTTCCTGTACCTTCACAAGATACTCTGCTAATTCCAGTTGGAGGGCGGACTACTCTTCCTACTCAAACATCAAGGGAGCTCACCTCTTCTGAGCCATTTGTTATCGATCTTAATCGAAACAAAGCTTCTTCTTCTTCTCCCCCTTTAGTCATTGACTTGGCTAAAATCTCTAAGGCTCAGCCTTCTCCCAATGTAAATATTGTTGCTTTTACATTTAATGAAAAGTCTCCACCTTTGCAGTACGTTGATGTGTGTAATTATGTTCATAGTTATTTACATCTGTTAGATGACTTGAACACAATAACCATAGGAGTTGTACAGACTGTTCATACAGATGTATCTCTAGAACCTGTACAATCTTCATACTTTCTAGTTCCCAGCAGAAAGCCAGGAGACATTCCAATATTCTTCTACAAAGGGCCTCAAAATCCTTCTGATCTTGAAGATGATGACAAAAATAATGATACTGGAAGATTACAACTACGTCGTTATAGTCAGCAATCTAGAGACATCATCAAAAATATGGGCTATGACTTCAGGACTGGCCTCAATAATGGAAAAGAAAGAAAAATACATGTCCGGATTCCTCCTTTGAAATATGGAAGGACGAAATGCGGATTGGGCTATACTGCTCCTACTCCTTTCATCAATATTATCCATGAAGATCCTGAGTCTGACGAAGATAAGAGATCTGATTCTTCTAGTACTACTTCTTGAGATTCCGATACGAATATCGGTGACTTCTATTGCAACCTTCTGTCTTCCAATATGGTTTCCATTGACCATTCTGAAGAAAGTGATGAAGACGAAGAAGAGTTTAAAATCTCACCTGAATCAGAACAGTGGGCCCAAAGATTAGATAATCAATGGGAGTTCCGCTTCGAGCAAAAAGAACCTCCGACTGAAGATAAACTTGTTCAAATAGATGTTGGTGAAGAGGGATCTCCCAAACCAATATTCATCAGTGAAAGTCTTTCAGAAACTGATAAGAAAGACATGATCAAACTCATTCGTGAATACATTGATGTCTTTGCTTGGAGTTATGAAGATATGCCAGGTCTTGATCCACAGATTGCAACTCACAAACTCAACATCTTGCCGAATGCTAAACTGGTCAAACAACAACAGCGACGATTTCGTCCAGACATCATGGATGCAATTGAAGCTGAAGTCAATAAACTCATTACCTCTGGGTTTATTAGAGAGGAACAACATCCCGATTGGGTGGCTAATATTGTTCCTGTTCTTAAAAAGACTGGCAAGATCAGAATATGCATAGACTTCCGCGATCTCAATGCGGCATGTCCTAAAGACGAATTCCCTCTACCAATCACTGATGTCATGGTTGATAATACCTGTGGATTTGAACGAATGTCATTCATGGACGGGTATTCTGGGTACAATCAGATCAAAATGTTTCCAGAAGACGAGAAGCACACTTCTTTCAGAACGTCGATTGGTACATACTGTTATACAGTTATGCCATTCGGTCTCAAGAATGCAGGAGCAACTTATCAACGAGCTATGAGCACTATATTCCGTGAATATTTGCGAAAAACAGTCGAATGCTATGTTGATGATATTGCAGTCAAAAGTCGACAAAAGGAGGATCATATCCAAGATTTGAAGACTATATTTGATCTACTGCGTAAGCATCAATTAAAGATGAACCCTACTAAGTCCTTCTTAGGCATCTCTAGTGGTAAATTTCTCGGCTTCGTCATTACCTCTAAAGGTATACACGTGGATCCCGAGAAGATCAAAGCCATCCAAGAAATGCGTCCTCCACGCACCTTAAAAGAGCTACGAGGATTTTAAGGAAGAATCGCTTATATCAGGAGATTCATCTCTAATTTATCGGGACGCTGCAGACCATTCAACAAACTTATGAAGAAAGGTGTCTCTTTTGTCTGGAATGATGAATGTCAGAAAGCATTCGATGATATAAAACAATATCTGATGAGCCCTCCAGTATTGGTACCTCCCGTCTCAGGAATACCGTGCCTCCTCTATACTCGAGCAATGAGTCATTCATTGGGTGCATTACTCGCTCAAAAGAATCAAAATAGCCATGAACAAGCCATTTATTATCTCAGCCGCACTATGACCGGAGCTGAACCTCGATATTCACCGGTTAAAAAAGAATGTCTAGCCTTGATGTTTGCTGTCCAAAAGACACGTCATTATATCATTGGCCAGACTATTCATGTCATCTCCAAGATCAATCATATACGAATCATGATGAAGAAACCCAGTGTTTTGAATTCTCGATTGGCTAACTGGGGAATCCTACTTGCTCAGTATGACATGCACTATATTCCTCAGAAATCAGTCAAAGGACAAGCTTTAGCTGATTTTCTGGCTGCTCACTCAATTCCAGAAAATTCAAAACTCTATGATGAAATCCCAGATGAAGTCCTAGATTCAAATCAAATTGCTGAAGAAGATCCTACTTGGCGTCTATTCTTTGATGGAGCATCAAGAATTGGTCCTAATGGCGATATTGTCGCTGGAGTTGGAATTGTTCTTGTATCGCCAGAAGGTCTTGCCATCCAAAGAGCTTATTCTCTCGATCAGCCGTGTTCAAACAATGTAGCTGAGTACAACGCATTACTTATTGGTCTTCAACTCGCTAAACATCTGAATATTCAACATTTGGAGGCGTATGGAGACTCTAAACTTATTGTCAATCAGATCAGGGGTACTTATGAAGTTCGCCATCAAGATCTGGTTCCTTATCATAAAACAGCCATATCTATGGCCTCATGTCACGACCCGCACCCTGATTAGGGGTACGAGAACGTGGGTACGTCCAGCCTACGCCGCAGTGTCGACGGTAGAACACTGTATAGGTTATCTATAACAACTAACATCTAACAATAAGACATATAAACCTGTCATCTCCGTACGGAGGTATAACATAACATCTCAACTCTATATCTCAAACACAAGTCTAGAAAAGACAAGATAGAACATGATATGGAATCAGACGAAAGAAAGAACTGAATATATATAGAGTTATCACACCACACAAATAGATATCCAACACAAATAAGTACAAGACCTGAAATATAACTAAGTCACAACTAACAATCGGAACAGTCCGATACAAAATGAAAACTATAAACACTAGACTAGACTAGGCACCCTCTACTGAGCTAGATGCTCCTCAGGCTCCTGAAGGTCACCCTCATGTGTCCCATAGAAGGTAGGACAGTCACCATCATCATCTGTAATATTTTCAACAGGCCCAGTCAGGACAGGAACGAGCACAATACATCTCACGCAGTTCATATCAGGTTGGGAAATGTAAAGCATGCATAGAGTAAGATACATGAACTGTAAAGAATATATGTAAAACGAGAGAGATTTGATAACTGGAAATATCTATATATATGATAAGTAAGAACTGTAGGTAACCTGTGATTTAGAGCATGATATGGTTATATAAACGGGCTTAGGACATATACAAGATTTCACAAGATTTCACAAGAATTTGTACAAGATGGGATTTGATCACATAACCATTTCCTACTCACCCTCCCCAATCAATACACAAGGATCCAGTCAAGTTACGTTACTTTGTACAAGAGGTTTTTATCATGTTTGCTCACGTGATCATGAGAGTACAAGATTGCACAAGAGTATACATGAAAGCGGTGTACATGAAATACAAGATGTTCGTGAAAAGCACATGACAACTGTATCTGATGCACCCCGAGGGAGATAACATTGCATAACAAGATCCATATAGTACCAATCCGTGATAATGACGTGACAGCATCATGTAAAGTAATCTAAAGCAAGAATATAAGTCCTAACAAGCATGAAAAGATCAGAGAATGTACTCGCCTGTCACCCTGTATGACTGATATGAATAGATGTCCGAACTGGTGTCACAGAGTCCTATTTAGAGTAAAACAGGTCACAACATATCCACAATGGTAAAAATAGAGTATACAATGCATACTACATGATTCTAGGTCAATCTGGTCAAAAGTCAACTCTTGGTCAACTCTAAAGTTAAACTAGTCAAAGTTAGGTCAACACTAGTCAACTAGTTAGGGTTTTAGTCAAACTAGTCAAACTAGTTGTTTTAGGTCATTCCTAGTCATTTCTAGGTTAACTATGTCACTTTTGACCTAAGGTTGACTTTGGTCAACCCTTAGTCAACAAGGGTCAACAAGTTGGGTTTTGGGCCATTAGGGTTAGCCCCAAGCCATAGGCTAATAATCTTGGCCATAGGCTAGTGTTTAGGTTTCTATATAAACCTATACCTAGTAGTCATACATATATATATATATATCTATATATATAGACATACACTATCTATCTACTACCCAAATACCAATATGTAATACTCTATATAATACAACCCACACTCACATATATATATATACATAATACCATGTATAATCTAATACAATATATATATATATCAATATATATATATATATATACATATTTATATATATAACTTATATATATTACATATATATAGAGAGAGACATAGAGAGAGAGACATAGAGTGAGAGAGAGAGTGAATGAACAGTGAGAGAGAGGGAGAGAGGTCTGGAATAGGGTCAGGACAGGGGGGGTTCCAGGAATTCTGGAACCAAAGGCTCCCCCAAACACACACACACACAATACATATATACACACATATGTATATATATATATAACTACACACACACACCACCAATTCTCCCCAAAATCGACCCACACTCACAAATACATATGTACTACACATATACACACTAAAATACACTAGTCTAATGTATTAAGCATGAAGAAAATCGATTTGAAACTCGATTTCCAAAACTGGAAAATAATCCCCAAAACTGTTGACAGTGCACAGTGCACTCGAATGGGGTAATTCGAAATACACGCAACCAAACGAGCTAAGGCTCGCAACCAAGGGTTGGTAACTGACACCCCACACATACACTAGTGTCCTAGGTCACTGACACGACACCACGACACAGTTTCGCGTGTCCAAACACGCAAAACAACAACTCGGGTAAATCTGGACACACACACATAGTACTGCGTCGTGCACGCGTGCAAGTCGAGCTAGGACACGACACACACATCCACAAGTGTCGTGCACGTGTCCATAGCTAGGGTAGGTCTAGGTGTTCGTGAACACGTGTCTGTATCGTGTCCACGTGGTCGCGTGTCCACGCGCGAAGCGCGTATCAGTGGGGACTTTTCCGCGTGTACGTGTGTGTGTAAAACCCGTGCACATCGAATATCTCCCAAAATACTCCATAATATTTCCTGAAATTTTGTGTGCCTAATGACAGACATTGCCCGCACCCACACACAAGTTTTCGTATGTCGAGGTGCTGTGTCGTGTCCTCTAGGACACTCGAGCAGCAGGGCAGCCGCACGGTGTCCTCGTGCGTGCGTGCGTGTCCGAATTTGGACACGAGGGTGCACCGAATTCGACTCAGTCAACTTGGATTGTGTCCTACATGTCTAGGGCTACCCAAAAATATATTTTGTTTTACATTTTAACAAAAACAATTCCTTTGTGGCATTTCATCAAACAAGGTTTCCTAGTCTAGGATACGTGTCCGATACGGACACCAAAACACTTCTAATTTCCACCAAATTTGTCCTACAGTTGTGTTAGTCCTATATGAATGCAATTATGAAGAGAAAACAGGAATTTAACTAAGTTTGTGAGAAAATACCTATTTGTGCAATCCAATAAAAATTAAGGAAAATGGGGGTGTGTGTTCTTCCACTTGATGATGTCCAATGCCTCCAAATCCTTGATTGCTAGTTCCCCTTAGTACCCTAGATGTTGTAGGGTCCCAATGCAAGAGACTAGAGTGAATTTGGATCAAGAATGATCAAGTTGTGAAGGTTTGAAGAAAAATGGATTTTCTAGGAATTAATTTCATGTAAATTATTCATGAATTAATTCAGTGGGGTTTAATAGAATTGTGGGCTGCCAAGGGGGGGTCCTTGGCTGCCATGGGGGTAGGGGAGGTGTCCTTGGCTTCCTTCATGGCTAAGGCATGGACTTTAGCCTAAAGGGTTCTAGATATTTTGATTTGTTTAAGGAAAATATCCTTAAAGTTAATATCTAGATATTTAACCTTTTATCCCATGACCAAAACATCACCCTAATGATTCTAGGTTAGTGGCTAACTTCTAGTTTAGGGTAGGATAGGTTAGGGACTAATCATGGGACTTTAACCATGATTAAATAATAATAAAATCACATAATCTCAAATAAGTCTAGTAAATTACCAAAATACCCTTAGGCTAAAAATCACTAATTTGGTGTTCTAAGCCTATGGCTAAGCTCTCATGGTCATGGCAACTTCTAGGTTAGAAAAAACTAGGGTTTACACTAAGTTATACTAACCAAAATCACAAAGTCATAAGTCATGACTTAGCATGACTTTAGAAATGGTTTAACTACACTAATAATCACCAAAAATCATATCATGCCCTAAACACCATTTAATAAATAATAAAAATAATAAATTTTCAAAAATCCCCAATTTCAGAAAACTGGGTGCTACAAGTCTACCCTCCTTAGAAAATTTCGTCCTCGAAATTAGAATGGTCATACTCCTTCTAGGTCAAACACCCCAACAATTACAGTCTCAAACACACAGTCCGATAATCATATGCGTCTGTCCAAAATCATGATATTCGGAATCTTCGTCATGCTAGTGAGCAAGGCTACGATATTCACAGAGTCCTCGACTTAGGTACATACCTCTAGAATCATGGTATTTAAAATTTTTGCATTGCCGCATGCCTGGCCGCGAAAACCTTAAATTCCCACATCCGAGAAATACGTCCAAAATCCAACTATATGTCCTCACTATGCCAGCTAACATGACTATAGAAGACTCTAGATCCCATGATCGAGACGACCTAGCCCATACGGCTTATCTCAGAAGAAAAATAATTCACAATAAAATATCCGGACAAAATTTATCAACTATAAGGAACAGATAGAATCGAAATTCCGAGACAGTTATAAGGAGGCAAATGCGAAAATATAATCGAAAAGGATGGAACCTGCAATCAGCTCTCCCTCTGCCTGTGCATCATCGACTGCCATGGCGAAAGCTCGCCCCGGCTGGCCTCCCTTGGCCTGCTGCTGATGCTGGGCAAACCTCTGCTGCTGAGTCTGCAACGGTGGTCCTGTCTGCTGCCCTGTCGGAGCTCTAGCTCCTGCTACTGTCTGAGTCAATCGTGCCAAGCTCTTGGGACATTCCTTCAATTGATGCTCTGCTGAACCACAAAGCAAACACAGGCCCTGCCTCTTCCTGCAGTCGTCCCATCCATGACCTTGCTTCTTGCAGAAGTTACACATAGGGTGCTGTTGCTGCCTGGGTGCCTGCTGGTAAAGTATATGTCCCTGGCCCTGAAACGGCTGCTGAACTAGCCTCTGCTGCTGTATGTGAGGGCGCTTGGCTGGCCCTGCACTAGAACTAGCCCCTAAGGTATCACTGCCCCTCTTCGGCTTGAGGCCGAAGTCCTCCTCTGCAATCTGTGCGTCCATCAATATCTGATCGAACGTCGCGTCACGACGTCGCGAGGTGCGGGTGCGCACTGCATGAATAAGTCCCCTGCGGAACTTACGAGCCTTCTGCCCCTCATCCTGGATCATATCGGGAGCGAACCTGCTAAGGCGGAAGAACTCAGCTGTATACTCGTCCACCGACGAGTTCCCCTGCACTAGACCCACGAACTGGCCCTCCAATGCTGTAAGAGCCACGTCCGGGAAGAAATTCTCCTTGAAGAGCCTCCGAAAGTTCTCCCATGTCAGCCCTCTCACCGACGCACGAGGATCCGTGCGGTACCATGTCAGCGCAATGTCGAAGAATCGGCTGGCTGCGGCCGAAACCCAAAGCGCTCTAGGAAGCTCTGCCAGCTCCATGCTCCGCTGTACATCCTCTAGCCAGTCGTCTGCATAGAGGATGCCCTCCGTGCCTGTGAAGTCCCTGGAGCTCATCTTCCTGAAGTCCAATACTGTCCCCGGCCTGGACTGCTGCTGGTACGGCTGCTGGCCAGTAGGGCCCTGCACCGTACCCGGTACCACTCTCTCTACTGCTGCTAGGGCAAGCTGATGCGAGTTCTCCATACTCTGCATCAGCATCTCGATCTGTCGGTGTGACGCCTCCGACTGGCGCTGCGACGCCTCTGCCTGGGCCTGCTGTGTCTCCATCATCTGCTGAAGGAGAAGGAACATATGGTGCGTATCCGTCGGTACCGGTGGTGGTGGCAGCAGTATCTCCGGAACAACGGCCGTAACCCTCTGGGGTGGAGGTGGTAGACCTCCCTGTGCAACTGCCTGGGTCTCCGGAATAGTAGAATCACTGGGGGCAGTCTCGTGAACCTCCTCCTCTGCCTGATCAGATCTCTCAGGCAAACTACTCGATCCAGTGGCCTGCGGGTGCGTCTTCGTCATCCTGGAGACGAATTGAAACAAAGAGGTCAATATGGCACATGAGTAGATTTATCAAGGAAGGATAGTTAAATTAATACAAGGGAAGTAATCATGATAATCAAAAGATCGGAAATTTCCTAGGTGTGATTGAGAAACTCCTATAATGTCCTAGGTCCTATGTCCTAATTGCAGGCTCATAATTAGTACTCTAAGTCGAGCACCATTACGAGATCGCACTAACTGCGACACTGACCTGCATGGGCCACCACAAAAACGTGTCACGACCCGCACCCTGATTAGGGGTACGAGAACGTAGGTACGTCCAGCCTACGCCGCAGTATCGGCGGTAGAACGCTGTATAGGTTATCTATAACAACTAACATCTAACAATAAGACATATAAACCTGTCATCTCCGTACGGAGGTATAACATAACATCTCAACTCTATATCTCAAACACAAGTCTAGGAAAGACAAGATAGAACATGATATGGAATCAGACGAAAGAAAGAACTGAATATATATAGAGTTATCATACCACACAAATAGATATCCAACACAAATAAGTACAAGACCTGAAATATAACTAAGTCACAACTAACAATCGGAACAGTCCGATACAAAATGAAAACTATAAACACTAGACTAGACTAGGCACCCTCTACTGAGCTAGATGCTCCTCAGGCTCCTGAAGGTCACCCTCATGTGTCCCATAGAAGGTAGGACAGTCACCATCATCATCTGTAATATTTTCAACAGGCCCAGTCAGGACAGGAACGAGCATAATACATCTCACGCAGTTCATATCAGGTTGGAAAATGTAAAGCATGCATAGGGTAAGATACATGAACTGTAAAGAATATATGTAAAACGAGAGAGATTTGATAACTGGAAATATCTATATATATGATAAGTAAGAACTGTAGGTAACCTGTGATTTAGAGCATGATATGGTTATATAAACGGGCTTAGGACATATACAAGATTTCACAAGATTTTACAAGAATTTGTACAAGATGGGATTTGATCACATAACCATTTCCTACTCACCCTCCCCAATCAATACACAAGGATCCAGTCAAGTTACGTTACTTTGTACAAGAGGTTTTTATCATGTTTGCTCACGTGATCATGAGAGTACAAGATTGCACAAGAGTATACATGAAAACGGTGTACATGAAATACAAGATGTTCGTGAAAAGCACATGACAACTGTATCTGATGCACCCCGAGGGAGATAACATCGCATAACAAGATCCATATAGTACCAATCCATGATAATGACGTGACAGCATCATGTAAAGTAATCTAAAGCAAGAATATAAGTCCTAACAAGCATGAAAAGATCAGAGAATGTACTCGCCTGTCACCCTGTATGACTGATATGAATAGATGTCCGAACTGGTGTCACAGAGTCCTATTTAGAGTAAAACAGGTCACAACATATCCACAATGGTAAAAATAGAGTATACAATGCATACTACATGATTCTAGGTCAATCTGGTCAAAAGTCAACTCTTGGTCAACTCTAAAGTCAAACTAGTCAAAGTTAGGTCAACACTAGTCAACTAGTTAGGGTTTTAGTCAAACTAGTCAAACTAGTTGTTTTAGGTCATTCCTAGTCATTTCTAGGTTAACTATGTCACTTTTGACCTAAGGTTGACTTTGGTCAACCCTTAGTCAACAAGGGTCAACAAGTTGGGTTTTGGGCCATTAGGGTTAGCCCCAAGCCATAGGCTAATAATCTTGGCCATAGGCTAGTGTTTAGGTTTCTATATAAACCTATACCTAGTAGTCATACATATATATATATATATATATCTATATATATAGACATACACTATCTATCTACTACCCAAATACCAATATGTAATACTCTATATAATACAACCCACACTCACATATATATATATACATAATACCATGTATAATCTAATACAATATATATATATATCAATATATATATATATACATATTTATATATATAACTTATATATATTACATATATATAGAGAGAGACATAGAGAGAGAGACATAGAGTGAGAGAGAGAGTGAATGAACAGTGAGAGAGAGGGAGAGAGGTCTGGAATAGGGTCAAGACAGGGGGGGTTCCAGGAATTCTGGAACCAAAGGCTCCCCCAAACACACACACACACAATACATATATACACACATATGTATATATATATATAACTACACACACACACCACCAATTCTCCCCAAAATCGACCCACACTCACAAATACATATGTACTACACATATACACACTAAAATACACTAGTCCAATGTATTAAGCATGAAGAAAATCGATTTGAAACTCGATTTCCAAAACTGGAAAATAATCCCCAAAACTGTTGACAGTGCACAGTGCACTCGAATGGGGTAATTCGAAATACACGCAACCAAACGAGCTAAGGCTCGCAACCAAGGGTTGGTAACTGACACCCCACACATACACTAGTGTCCTAGGTCACTGACACGACACCACGACACAGTTTCGCGTGTCCAAACACGCAAAACAACAACTCGGGTAAATCTGGACACACACACACAGTACTGCATCGTGCACGCGTGCAAGTCGAGCTAGGACACGACACACACATCCACAAGTGTCGTGCACGTGTCCATAGCTAGGGTAGGTCTAGGTGTTCGTGAACACGTGTCTGTATCGTGTCCACGTGGTCGCGTGTCCACGCGCGAAGCGCGTATCAGTGGGGACTTTCCCGCGTGTACGTGTGTGTGTAAAACCCGTGCACATCGAATATCTCCCAAAATACTCCATAATATTTCCTGAAATTTTGTGTGCCTAATGACAGACATTGCCCGCACCCACACACAAGTTTTCGTGTGTCGAGGTGCTGTGTCGTGTCCTCTAGGACACTCGAGCAGCAGGGCAGCCGCACGGTGTCCTCGTGCGTGCGTGCGTGTCCGAATTTGGACACGAGGGTGCACCGAATTCGACTCAGTCAACTTGGATTGTGTCCTACATGTCTAGGGCTACCCAAAAATATATTTTGTTTTACATTTTAACAAAAACAATTCCTTTGTGGCATTTCATCAAACAAGATTTCCTAGTCTAGGATACGTGTCCGATACGGACACCAAAATACTTCTAATTTCCACCAAATTTGTCCTACAGTTGTGTTAGTCCTATATGAATGCAATTATGAAGAGAAAACAGGAATTTAACTAAGTTTGTGAGAAAATACCTATTTGTGCAATCCAATAAAAATCAAGGAAAATGGGGGTGTGTGTTCTTCCACTTGATGATGTCCAATGCCTCCAAATCCTTGATTGCTAGTTCCCCTTAGTACCCTAGATGTTGTAGGGTCCCAATGCAAGAGACTAGAGTGAATTTGGATCAAGAATGATCAAGTTGTGAAGGTTTGAAGAAAAATGGATTTTCTAGGAATTAATTTCATGTAAATTATTCATGAATTAATTCAATGGGGTTTTATAGAATTGTGGGCTGCCAAGGGGGGGTCCTTGGCTGCCGTGGGGGTAGGGGAGGTGTCCTTGGCTTCCTTCATGGCTAAGGCATGGACTTTAGCCTAAAGGGTTCTAGATATTTTGATTTGTTTAAGGAAAATATCCTTAAAGTTAATATCTAGATATTTAACCCTTTATCCCATGACCAAAACATCACCCTAATGATTCTAGGTTAGTGGCTAACTTCTAGTTTAGGGTAGGATAGGTTAGGGACTAATCATGGGACTTTAACCATGATTAAATAATAATAAAATCACATAATCTCAAATAAGTCTAGTAAATTACCAAAATACCCTTAGGCTAAAAATCACTAATTTGGTGTTCTAAGCCTATGGCTAAGCTCTCATGGTCATGGCAACTTCTAGGTTAGAGAAAACTAGGGTTTACACTAAGTTATACTAACCAAAATCACAAAGTCATAAGTCATGACTTAGCATGACTTTAGAAATGGTTTAACTACACTAATAATCACCAAAAATCATATCATGCCCTAAACACCATTTAATAAATAATAAAAATAATAAATTTTCAAAAATCCCCAATTTCAGAAAACTGGGTGCTACACCTCATCATTTAAGGAATTCTTCATTGAACATGTTAGGCGATGCAACAGAGTCTCGAGCATTTCACGCTTCTCCATAAGGCTCCGCCCATCAGAAGAAGACGAGCCATCCAATCCAACGTAGCTCAAGAGATTCTTGGCTAACTGCGTGGAGTCGTCCTTGAGCTCGATGACGACAGGTTCGGGTTCTTTGCCCCCAAAAGTGGGGTCACCATGGGAACAAAAGCCCAACTTGCGTGCTTCCTCTTCGGCTGCTTCCTTTGGGGTCATATTTTCGAGAGATGAATGTCAAAACTGAGAATCTCTTCCTGTTTATATAACAGATCTCGTCGACAGTTCATATTCCACCATAAATTGGACGCAATCAGTCTCGGAGAACGAAGAGTCATTATGACATTTAATAAGTTCATTTGATATTTTCAAAGAACTTCGAAGTCTTTTCGACTTCCGAAAAATTTTTAGAGGCATCTCAGCGTGACTTTAACTCATTTCATCATCTCTATTTCAAAGTATTTCGAAAATATTTTATCATTTTTCGAAAACTTTGAAGGGGGTTTTGTAGGCCTCAAAAATGAAGTCACGCTGAGTTGATCAGAACAAGTCACGCAGAGTGATCCAAGAAGCAGCACAAAAGATACGCTAAGTTCTGCCAGGCCATTTCCTTTAGAAGTCACGCAGAGACAGCTCAGCCATACGTCAGAATCATAATGACTGACAACACAACAGTCGAGAAACGTCTCCTCGTATGCCACGTATGCACAGAACTCGAGAGATCACAGCCGTCTTTTGCAATCTTCCTTAGCAAGACTCACTCTTCACCAAGTTGGCGTGACTTTGGGTCTTATCTTCATTTAATGCGGCTGACAATATAATCAATGTCAGAGATTTTGTGTCAGACGAAGCGTGCCAAATCAAGACAGCTGGCGGTTTGCGTGGATTCTGAATCTTCTCCTTCCTCAAAATATTGCGTGACTTTTGAGTTATTCTTCTCAAAGCCTGCGTGAATTCTGAAGTATTCTTCTTCAAAGCTTGCATGGATTTCGCCTTCAACGAGTCTGCGTCAACGAATCTGCGTGGATTTTTGCCTTCAGCAAGTCAGCGTGGATTTCATTTCAACTGGAGTACGTGGCAGCCATGCCACCGATCTCTCTCTCGCGTGCCCAGTAACTTGCACACGACCCATGCACTGATGCCATGTGTCCAACAGTTACGGGCCACGTCCAGTAACTACTCATTAACCCTGCGTGTATTTAGAGTCTGCGTGACTTTTCAAGTGCACCAGTGGTGAGGTAGTTATCTTTTCAGTTACTGTTTTGACTCTATAAATAGAGTTCTTTTTCTCATTCATTGTACAGATACATTGATATCTACTGTCAAAATTTTGAGAGCTTTTCTTCTTCGCATAGTCCAAGGGATAAAGCGATCGTCTTCTAGATCGGATTCCTACAGTTGTAATTTTTCCAGAAACACAACAAATAAAGAGAATTTCTGTATGGAAAACAGTCGTTTGGCACCGACATGTTAGTCGGATTGTCTTGTACTTACTTTTACATAATTGTAATTAAAGTCAGACTGCAGCTGATAACAATTGTGTATACTTTTGCTACATCAATCTGGCTATGTTTTGTAAAGCCAGCTATCAAGAACATTTTGACAGAGCGTTTGGGACGCCTTACTGCTTTATCTTACATGTTCTCTATTTCTGTTTCTTATTTGAATGATTGAGACAATAGATGTGAAGTGACCATAGTGAGACTTTCATGTAGTATGCACCCCCTTGTCATTTAGACAGCATTGATCGTATTATACGGTATTCATCTACCCGTAATACGTAGCTGGCTGAGTCATTCCTCCGCTCTCCAGTATTCTGGTTCTGGGGCGTGATAGTCCAGCACACCCGAAACCCTCATCGATCGCCGGACACGTAAGTGGCAGTGAGGATTTATGTCGTACGTGTCTCGAATCCACGTATGTGGTTCGCCAGGACACGACGAACCCAACGCTGTGCTTGGACACGCGTTTCATGACTCGTACGTGTCGTGCATAGCACGGACACGTAGACTCTGTATCCCAAACTGTCAGGACACAGAGTAATTTTTCGGGTTTTTTATATAATCTAACTTAAAACGTAAATATTACTAATCAAAACCCTCCCCCTAACACAAGCTTTGGGCTGACCCCCTGGCTAGCCCGACCCGACTCAAGAACCCGACCCAGAGGGACGAGTTCGAGCCCCCCTTCTGTGCTGTTGATTCTTTTTCTTTTCCTTTTTGTTTTTCTTTTGTTTTATTCTTTATATATATATTTAAATATATATGTATACATGTATTTGTATATATATATGTATTATTATATATACTGTATATATGCAGTATTTATATATATATATTTTATATTTAGCACTTTATTATATTATATAAGTGTATATATATATATATATATATATATATATATATATATATATATTTATATATAAATATATATATATATATATATATATATATATATATATATATATATATATATATATATATATATATAAATATAAATATATATATATATATATATATATTTTATAGTTAAGTATTTTCTTATATATATATATATATATATATATATATATATATATATATATATATATATATATATATATATATATTATATATATATATATATATATATATATATATATATATATAAAATATATATATATATATATATATATATATATATATATATATATATATATATATATATATATATATATATATATATATATGTATGTATTTTAACATATGTATGTTTATATCCATTATGTAAATATCTATATATTTATATGTATATATAAATATTGTAGATATACATTTTGTATATGTATTTCACTCTACCTAGTGTAAATTATTATTAAGTAAATATACTTGTCATTTTTAGTACTACTATGTATAATTTTACCTTATTAAAATATTAATATTTATTTTGCACTTTTACCACTTTGTATTTTTGGGTGTATCTAAATTACTGCAACCATTTGGTGTCCAAGCCTAGCATGGGTTTTTGGGTCCAAATATGTTTTCACACATTCAAGACCTGTACAAGTCATATTGGACTTGATTCATGGTCTTGGGTCCTGTATTTGAACTTTGGTTCAAATTATGTACATGGACAAAATACGCAGATAATTAATTATTTAATTTTAAATTGTGTACAATGCTATTTTTTAATTTCTAAAAATACTTTTACTGCTGTAAAAATTCTGAAAAAATAGTATTGAGATACTATGTTAATTTAGCTAATTTAGTATAATTTTTACAATATTTAATGTACAGTTTTGCCACTAGTTTGACATATGAAACCAGAACTCATTTTCTGTGTACTTAGGAAAACTGATTTTTTTATAAAATACTTGTACTGGTTAATAAATTCCAGAAAAATTATAATAAATTTCTATAATTAACAAGGATCGTTTTGGTTTTATTTTATGTAAAAATAAGCTTTTTGTCTATCTCAAAAATTATTGGAACACAAATGTTCATTTGATTTATTTATTGAATAATTACGACTTGCAACTTTTTATGTTATTTTGAGTTTTAGCCGTATTGAACCTCACCCCTCACTAGTGTAAAGACCCTAGTATGCTAGTTATAGTATTGTGTCACCCCACATTGGTCTCCTATAATAAAGTTATCATTTTGGCTAGGTGTCCAGTCACAAGTCGTGTTGCACCAAATAGTGTCTTAGTATTTTAGCTTAGTGTAAAAACTAAGTTTATGTATTTATTTCTACAGTGATGAGTTACCAGACATCTATAGCACTTTTATCGTAGCTTGCTTTGCTAGAGGCAAGTACTTTCTACAAACTTCACATACTGTTACATAAATGAACTGCAAATCCAACCATGTTAAATGCTGATCCTTGGGGTAGCAAGTTAAAATGTCACATGTTGTACTTTTCATTACTACCATGCTTAGAACAGTCTTTATGTATCTCTCACATGATTAGAATATGGGTTATAGGAAAACTGACAGTTGAGTACGTGATCATGCCCCCCCTATAGTAGCGAGCGAGGTCGCATTTTATATGCATACCTTGCCGCAGGCCATTATCCCACATTTCTGTACGGATGTACACCTATGCTTGTTAACTTGTACGTATATACATTTTATTTACATGTACCACAGTACATTGTACACCTATTGACGATCACGTACCTGCTACAGTTTTAAATATTACATATACATCTGTCTTTATGACATATGTGTCTTTGCCATGATAGACTATGAGATGCCATGTTTCCAGTTATTTTCTCTTATGTTCATTTTCATGTTTCATATGCTAGTTTGTTAGTTTTAGTACTTACTCCCGTCCTGACAGGATAACGTTGTAGGTATCCTTACTGAGGAGGAGTTACTCTGTGACTCGTATTATGGAGATACTGCCGAGGACCCGGCTTTGCTTTACGAGGATGTTCCTGCGGGAAAACTCGTCTAGTTTGCATAGCTGCTTGGGATATTTAGTATAGTCATGTATTAGACTACGTGTTTTGTAAATGGACATGTATCCAGTTTTACATTTCAGACTTGTACTTGGATATTTTACTATATGAGATGACTTTTGTGTTTGGAGCATTTATGACTTTTATTCACTTATAGAACTGTTAGCATATTTAGTCTTATCTTGTTATCTCTAGAACAGCTTACTGCGTTTTATCCCAAACGCACGCTGGACATGACTCGGCCCGGCCCAACAATTTGGGTAGCGGGTCGTGACAAGGGAAGACCGAGCCACAGCGACGTCCTAACTAGGAAAAACATGCCAAGTTGCGACTTAACCCTTACCGAGAATTATATTAATTATTTAATTATATTATTGAGTTCTAGGGAACCCGGTTGTACCGAATCTGTCCAGATTGGGCCCAAGCCAAAGCCAAGCCCATGTAGGCATGTAGTGGGACCAAATGCAGCCTTGTAGACATGTTTGACAAATGCAATATTTTTGTGTACATTTAAGAATTGGCATTTATTTTCTAAATATTTATTATAGGTAGATTATAGGTATTATTATTATTAAATAGTGTTTTACAAAATTTGTATGATCTTCTGCAGCCAGATAAGTAGTGTGCATGTTATATCCATTAGAAATGAGTTTTGGACTATATCTAATTATTAGGATTTTTACTATCATTAATATTATTTTGTGGTTATTAAATGATAATGACTTATATTTATTAAATCTTTTATTGTATAAATATTATATATGTGAGTATGTATATATAACTATATATTGTATGCGTGTGTATATGTATCTATATATAAATATATATAAGTGTGTATATGTATCTATATATAAAAATATATATGAATATATATAAGTGTGTATATGTATCTATCTATAAATATATATATGAATACATATAAGTGTGTACGTATATGTATATATAATTAATATATGTTATATATGCGAATATGTATATATATATATATATATATATATATATATATATATATATATATATATATATATATATATATATACACACACACACCTATATAGTATATATTTCTATATATATATATATATATATATATATATATATATATATATATATATATATATATATATATATATACACACACACACCTATATAGTATATATTTCTATATATATATATATATATATATATATATATATATATATATATATATATATATACACACACACACACCTATATAGTATATATTTCTATATATATATATATATATATATTTTTTATATTTCTATAAATATATATATATATATATATATATATATATATATATATACACACACACACCTATATAGTATATATTTCTATATATATATATATATATATATATATATATATATATATATATATATATATATATATATATATATATATATATATATATATACACACACACACCTATATAGTATATATTTCTATATATATATATATATATATTTTTATATTTCTATAAATATATATATATATATATATATATATATATATATATATATATATATATATATATATATATATATATAACATTGAGATTTGTAGTTCCTCTTAAAATATTATTTAGATTTTTGGAGATTTATTATGTAAGTATATGGGTATATATATATGTATATAAATATGGATATATATATATATGTATATATATATATATATATATATATATATATATATACATATATATATACCCATACAAGTCTGGTATTGCACTTGTACAAGGCAAAGATGGTACATAAGTGATAATTCTTCAAATAGGAACACATTGCAGCGGCAGAAGCAGACAAATTGAAGTTAGTGAGGACAATCTTTCTCATTGAATAGAAGTACATTATTTCTTTATAGCAGCGGAGATAAAGGACAACTTGAAGTCACACTGAGACATATAGAAATTTATTCTCTTTATTGATAATCGAAGAAAAGTACAAGACTTGTATTGAAGCACAATGTTTACAACATATCTCACTTTACATTGAAAGTCAACTGAACAATACTATACAGCTTACATTTGATACTTGGATACATTGGATTACAACTCGATACACTGACTTGGCTTACAATCTCACTGGTACAACTGATTACAATGTTCCATACATTATGCCCTTTATAAACAGAAGACATCATCTTGTACAAGGAGAGCTTCTGTATGCCCAACAAATCTTCGATGTCGCGGAACCAGTCAAGCCAATCTTCGTGTGTAGAATATCCCAAGCACAAGCAACTGCCCACAAAACGTGGGTCAGCACATCATCTATGTACTGGCAAGCAGAATCCAACCCACTCGCATAAACCAACATTTAAGTGATCATTTAAGCAAGCATTTATTAGAATGATCTTTCTACTTGGGCCTAGCATCAGTTTACAGTTCATGGACAATAATCAGAGTGAAGCATGTAAACATATTCTTAACAGCATTCATGTGGACATATCTTTTAGCATTCTTGGTGTTATCATGCAAATGCATCATTGAGGCATACTAGGTGTTATCACAAAAAGGTATCATTGAGGCATCGTTAACATTATCATCTTAAACATGTTATAACAGTTCTCACTTCAGGCATCACTTAGCATGTATGTTGTGTTTGAGCAATGATTATAGCATGACATCTTTCTAGCATACTGAATTTAACATGTTAAGCAGGATCTCATACTGAAAGGCTACATACAGCATCAATTACTTATTTGGAACGTAAGCACGCAAGTTAAACCAACACATATATTGAATTATCACATTTAAGTGATTTCTTACCGATAGCCGACTCCCTCATACCTGCATCAAATACAGGTTAGCAAATAACTTACTCTGCCTGCATAAGACATTCATTAGCATGCATCCTGACTACATGGTCACTGGTGTTTAACCATACGGACATTGCCATATAGGTCTTCATTGGTAATGCGATGACTCCAGAGAAGGTAGCTAGCCCTAAAGGATGCCTCACAAAACCCGTGCCCCTACTGGCACGCCAATGTTTTCTCCTAGGCCGGATCGGTCGCCCTAACGTCCCGGGGTACCGTCCGAGAAAACATATCCCCATCACTTATGCATAAGTTGTCCTATGACCATGCGAATGCGTGTCCGACTCAATCGTGAACATAAAATGCATGGTGAAATATTGAAGTAAAGACAACAGTGCATCATCATTCATCTCATTCAAGTCATGTTCAATGACTTATTCATTCCCAACATTACCATCATTTTATTTGGTGATCTCAACGATCCCATGCCTCATCAATTCTCTTTCATTGCTTCATTGCAACATTTCTCATTATGTTCCTTCTAAGGAAGAACAACAACATTCATTCATTTCAAAGGGACCTGCAGCATTTTATTCATTTCATAGGGACAATAGCATATTCAATTCTTTTCTCATATATTATTCACGCAGCATCTCATTATTCAAGTGATTCATTCATTTCATCGACATTAAGCAAAAATGGACATTATCAATTCATTCTCAGGCATCATGTTACATTAGCAGTTCTAGTGTAATTCGTTCAGCAGTTCCAAAGTTCATGTGTTATTCATTCAGTGATTTCCAGCATAGGCATCTCTATTGATTTAGCAACTAAAGCATCGCATCACAATTATTCAACATTCAAGGTAAGCAACATTAGGGACATATTCATATTCATAGCATCATATTATTCCATTTATTAAGCATGCAGGAATAAGGAGGAAGGAGGACAGTTCCACTTGCCTTATATAACGGTCTTCCTGCTCCAATCCCACTAAGCGTAGCTCCACCAGCGAGCCACATTCCAATATCCATTCCGTCTAGCCAGCTAAGAAAGACTGCATAAGTCTCGATTCTCATGATCTCCAACATAAGTCATGGTCCAACATTCTGATCCCATCCAACAAGCCAACCAAATGCCTCATACGGAGCGGGACATTACATAATATACCACTCAGAAAAAGTTTCGTCCTCGAAACTTAAGAAAACAACTCATCTACTAGATTCACTTAATCACAATGAGTTACTCATTCAGCTTCAATTCAATATTCATTTCAGCCCACTCGGTCATTTCAAAATAGCTATCCAACTGTATCATTTTAATCCATCAACGACTCAATCCATCTTTTTTTTCCAAATACTTGCAACTTCTCATTGATTCACCAACATTTTTTTTTTTTGCATTCTATCTTGGTCGCAGCACATCACTTCGTTTGGATCCATACACATATTTCAGGCGTCCCCAAAACATATGTATTTCAGCCAAAGTCCGTGCTAGTACAATAAATTCTTCCCACAATATTATCTCAGTCGCAACCTATCACTTCGGCTGGATCCATACACATATTTTAGGCGTCCCCAAAACATATGTACTTCAGCCAACTTCCATGATAGCGTGATTCGATCAGCCACGATACAACACTCTTTCCCAAATCCGACTTAGCATCCTTTAAATTGACTTTATTACTTCATTCACTTTGCCACAATCACTATCTTCCAGGCCACAACACATTACATCAGGGACAACTCTCTATCCAAGCATAATATTTCTAGCATTCGATCAAGGGTCTAATCTTAGAGCCAATCATATCAAGAGTCCACAACATGCAATCATATTCCTTTCCAAATCTAACAATATTTCTCACCGAGGCAATTCATCTTTTCTAAAAGATACAATCCGACATCACCAACTATCGATTATCCGAGTCAGGGTATAATTCTATGCAACAGTCAAGGTTAACCCAGCTACCCGACTATAGATACCTATCCAATATTTCCGTCATGAGCAGTCAATTCCATCTCATATAATAATTCACTATTTGATACATACAACTCAAGTCTCATCCCACGATTCCATTTCCCGCTATAGGCCGACACATAATCCTCAAAGGTCAAACATCTCTAAGGTTCATATTGAAGCATATACATACAACATATCATTCTTAGGTCGTACTTATCACCATCTCTCGTTCAATGCCACAAGGTTATTCTATGGTTCGCCAACGGCCATCTATTATTCGGTCCAGTATCAATGGTTAGCTATACCGACAGCTATACCTAATCATTCAGGTGACTTCCCTAGAGTGGACGGCTACTAGGGATCATGCTAGTTTCTTATTCTCAGGGCCAATAAGCAACCGACAGTTCTAAGGAACTCTACCCAAACCTATGGGTATCAACTAAATCTGAATAACTAAATCGCCAATTGGGCTAAGCCAGCAATTGGTAATTCATCAACTGGTCGCTAGGGTCAAGTCTATCTATCCAGGGTCTTCCTCAAGGAAATAATTCCCACAGAGGCTCATTCTAGACTTATCCAACAATCGACTAAGATCGATCTATCAATATTACGGTCAATTCCCAATCCGACATACGATTCTCATCGTTCTAATAATCCATCAAGTAAATTTTTGATGATTCAATTTCTATTTCAAATTCCTTTGTACCCACACGAACCCATAAGCCAAGGATAACTATTCAAGGTCTTCGAATTCGATATTCTTAACATAACTACGAAATCATACTATTCGATCCGTATGACAGAGTCACACCACCAAGTCATAAGCCAACAATCTATCTCCCAACCAACAGTCACATATACCGACATTATCCAACACGATTTCAATTCCTCAATCCCATTCATTTCATCAGTCATCAACATCTCATACGGACATTCTTAAATCTCATATTGCAAGGGTCGAGTAATTCATTCCATTCAATCCGATAATTTATGTATCAATTAACCATTCTCTATGCAACACAATTAATCAGGATTGCTACTTGTTACTTTTCTAGTACAATTCAATTCCTCAGCATTCATGCACAGGTGCAACGACTATCCTTTGGTGATCAAGATAGATTAACATCTATTACACCTTAGGGTCAAAGCACAGAACTCTAATATTCCTTTGATCACCGACAACTTTTTCCAAAACTTCCAGTTTAGCAATCAAATTTGTATTAGCCACATATGATTTGCTTCCAACCATTCGAAATCAACATTCAAATATTTTAAGCCACAACATTCTCTAGCCAATTCTATTTACTCATAGCATACTAACGATCTTACTAGTCTGAGTCAGCACTCGACTAAACAATTTCTAACCAAGCCACCAGTTACAATTTTCGACAATCTCGCTATCCAACATAACATCACCGTCAAGGGACACTCGAGTCATCTAGCCACAATACATGACTCCCAGCTAAGTCTCGGCACTACCCAGTACTCGCAGATAGTCTCATTGCTATCCTATGGAAAGGGTCAACATACATCTCGTTCTGAGGTGGTAGACGCAATATACCACTCAGAAACGAAGCCATCCTTAAACAATACCAACCCAATTCTATTCCGAACATTCATGATCTACAATAATCATAATACTTAACCAACATCTCGGGGTCTTAATATCACAAGCCAACATTCATAGGATCTCAAAAGTACTAGCCATCACCCCTGAGTCGACTCACCAGTTATGTCGAACTCATCCATCAATTATTTCATTCGCAATTCATTTCCAACATCACATGCAATCTCAACTTGTTACAACATACATAGTCACTTATCTTTATTCCCGCAATTTCTAAACACCATGGCTCTGATACCAATTTGTCACGCCCCGATTCATAGAGTCATTTATTCACATATTTTATCTCTTAGAATCGATCGTCCTCGCTTGGGCGTGATGCCATACAAGTCTGGTATTGCACTTGTACAAGGCAAAGATGGTACATAAGTGATAATTCTTCAAATAGGAACACATTGCAGCGGCAAAAGCAGACAAATTGAAGTTAGTGAGGACAATCTTTTTCATTGAATATAAGTACATTATTTCTTTATAGCAGCAGAGAATAAAGTTCTATATGTCTCAGTGTGACTTCAAGTTGTCCTTTATCTTCGCTGCTATAAAGAAATAATGTACTTCTATTCAATGAGAAAGATTGTCCTCACTAACTTCAATTTGTCTGCTTCTGCCGCTGCAATGTATTCCTATTTGAAGAATTATCACTTATGTACCATCTTTGCCTTGTACAAGTGCAATACCAGACTTGTACGGCATCACGCCCAAGCGAGGACGATCGATTCCAAGAGATAAAATATGTGAATAAATGTTGTGTCCAAACCAACAACAATCATTCATTCAGGGGCATCACAATGTATATAGACTTATTGTATGGAACATCCAGTGAGCAGCCAAGAGGGTCAACGAACTTTCAAACACGGACCACATAAGGATGATTACAGAATAACAACAGCATAATCGCGGAAGCAATCTCTGATTTAATCGCGGAAGCAACGTTAAGTGATCGCAGAAGCAACTTTGGTTAATCGTCGATGCAACTTTGATTTGAAATGAATCAAAGAAGAGACCAATGACGTAAAGCCGTGCTCTGATACCAATTTGTCACGCCCCGATTCATAGAGTCATTTATTCACATATTTTATCTCTTGGAATCGATCGTCCTCGCTTGGGCGTGATGCCGTACAAGTCTGGTATTGCACTTGTACAAGGCAAAGATGGTACATAAGTGATAATTCTTCAAATAAAAACATATTGCAGCGGCAGAAGCAGACAAATTGAAGTTAGTGAGGACAATCTTTCTCATTGAATAGAAGTACATTATTTCTTTATAGCAGCGGAGATAAAGGACAACTTGAAGTCACACTGAGACATATAGAACTTTATTCTCTTTATTGATAAACGAAGAAAAGTACAAGACTTGTATTGAAGCACAATGTTTACAACATATCTCACTTTACATTGAAAGCCAACTGAACAATGCTATACAGCTTACATTTGATACTTGGATACATTGGATTACAACTCAATACACTGACTTGGCTTACAATCTCACTGGTACAACTGATTACAATGTTCCATTCATTATGCCCTTTATAAACAGAAGACATCATCTTGTATAAGGAGAGCTTCTGTATGCCCAACAAATCTTCGATGCCGCGGAACCAGTCAAGCCAATCTTCATGTGTAGAATATCCCAAGTACAAGCACCTGCCCACAAAACGTGGGTCAGCACATCATCTATGTACTGGCAAGCAGAATCCAACCCACTCGCATAAACCAACATTTAAGTGATCATTTAAGCAAGCATTTATTAGAATGATCTTTCTACTTGGGCCTAGCATCAGTTTACAGTTCATGGGCAATAATCAGAGTGAAGCATGTAAACATATTCTTAGCAGCATTCATGTGGACATATCTTTTAGCATTCTTGGTGTTATCATGCAAATGCATCATTGAGGCATACTAGGTGTTATCACAAAAAGGCATCATTGAGGCATCGTTAACATTATCATCTTAAACATGTTATAACAGTTCTCACTTCAGGCATCACTTAGCATGTATGTTGTGTTTGAGCAATGATTATAGCATGGCATCTTTCTAGCATACTGAATTTAACATGTTAAGCAGGATCTCATACTGAAAGGCTACATACAGCATCAATTACTTATTTGGAACGTAAGCACGCAAGTTAAACCAACACATATATTGAATTATCACATTTAAGTGATTTCTTACCGATAGCCGACTCCCTCATACCTGCATCAAATACAGGTTAGCAAATAACTTACTCTGCCTGCATAAGACATTCATTAGCATGCATCATGACTACATGGTCACTGGTGTTTAACCATACGGACATTGCCATATAGGTCTTCATTGGTAATGCGATGACTCCAGAGAAGGTAGCTAGCCCCAAAGGATGCCTCACAAAACCCGTGCCCCTACTGGCACGCCAATGTTTTCTCCTAGGCCGGATCGGTCGCCCTAACGTCCCGGGGTACCGTCCGAGAAAACATATCCCCATCACTTATGCATAAGTTGTCCTATGACCATGCGAATGCGTGTCTGACTCAATCATGAACATAAAACGCATGGTGAAATATTGAAGTAAAGACAACAGTGCATCATCATTCATCTCATTCAAGTCATGTTCAATGACTTATTCATTCCCAACATTACCATCATTTCATTTGGTGATCTCAACGATCCCATGCCTCATCAATTCTCTTTCATTGCTTCATTGCAACATTTCTCATTATGTTCCTTCTAAGGAGGAACAACAACATTCATTCATTTCAAAGGGACCTGCAGCATTTTATTCATTTCATAGGGACAATAGCATATTCAATTCTTTTCTCATGTATTATTCACGCAGCATCTCATTATTCAAGTGATTCATTCATTTTATCGACATTAAGCAAAAATGGACATTATCAATTCATTCTCAGGCATCATGTTACATTAGCAGTTCTAGTGTAATTCGTTCAGCAGTTCCAAAGTTCATGTGTTATTCATTCAATGATTTCCAGCATAGGCATCTCTATTGATTTAGCAACTAAAGCATCGCATCACAATTATTCAGCATTCAAGGTAAGCAACATTAGGGACATATTCATATTCATAGCATCATATTATTCTATTTATTAAGCATGCAGGAATAAGGGGGAAGGAGGACAGTTCCACTTGTCTTATATAACGGTCTTCCTGCTCCAATCCTACTAAGCGTAGCTCCACCAGCGAGCCACATTCCAATACCCATTCCGTCTAGCCAGCTAAGAAAGACTGCATAAGTCTCGATTCTCATGATCTCCAACATAAGTCATGGTCCAACATTCTGATCCCATCCAACAAGCCAACCAAATACCTCGTGCGGAGCGGGACATTACACCCACGGTCCGATTCAACGGGTGATTTTGTGCACGGCCCACCGGAATCTAAAATTGGACATACCGTTAGGTTCGTATCGGAAAAACAAATCCATAGACATGTAGTTTGACGACTTTAGAGACCATTGACTCTGACACGTTTTTCGGTGCGAAGCGGGTCCAACGGCGGACACTGTTTTAGCCCAAAATTATCGTTTTGCCCCTGTGTCCAGAATTGGACTTAAGGACAGGCAATCCTAGCTAATTTGACTATTCTGAGAATGTTGGCAATGTTTATTTCAGCTTTCGGAGACAGTTGTGAGATATGGATTTATTTGACTCACCAGTTGACTATATTTTGTGGGATCTGCGTGCAACCTCCAGGCAAGTATACCTTGCCTTCCTCTACAGTTTTATTTACATGCATTTTCTTTCATTTTACAGTCTTTGGATTATTTATGGACATGTGCTTTTTGTGTTATTTTCTGTGGAGTTGTTCTTGTTGCATATAGCCGTGTCCATGTTTGACCTTGTGTTTGGAGTTGTTCTCGTCAGTACCTTGTTTGAGTCGTGTCATAGAACGAGTACGTATAATTGAACTGCTAAATCCTTGATATTGTTTCCTTGGCACCAAAGATTCCACACTCGGGACGATGGTGTTTTTCTTGATCTGTTTACATCCGTGAGTCCACACTCGGGACTAGGATGTTGATTATTTGCACCAAAGAGTCCACACACGGGACGAGGGTGTTGACTTGACTTGCACCAGAGAGTCCACACTCGGGACGAGGGTGTTTACATCAGAGAGTCCACACTCGGGACGAGGATGTTGTACTTGCACCAGAGAGTCCACACTCGGGACGAGGGTTAGTACTAACCAGTGAGTCCACACTCGGGACGAGGGTTAGTGTTTAGTTCAAACCAGAGAGTCCACACTCGGGACGAGGATTTGGTTTCTTCCATTGATCTCGTGATTATCGTTCATCCGGCAGTTCAGTTATATGTAGTTGTTCTAGTGTTCGTATTCGTATTAGTGTTCGTATTCGTATTCGTGTTCGTGTTCGTGTTCGTGTTCGTGTTTGTAGTCATTTGTCGTGTTCCTGTTTCTTCTTATTTATTTTCTCACGCATGATAAAACTGTTAGATAGGCATGTATATTATGTATCTTGCTATGTCCTCTGAGGACCTGATGATCTCTTCAGGTTTAGCGGTTGCATGGAGTTAGCTAGTAGTTCTGGATGGCAGACGTGATAATACACTTGCGAGATTCAGATATTGTTATTGTGTTTATTATCAGCTCGTGCTTTCATACCTTATCATGAGATATTCTGTTTCCTGATTCAGTTTTAGACTCTTGTTACTTTCTTAGAATCTTATCGGACATATATGCTAGTGGGCTGCAGACCACGACCCATACTTGTTCATTCTTGTTTATTATTCTTATTGTGGATTGAGATATAGATTTATTTGCCATGATTTGGCAGTTTACCATAGCTATAACAGCGTTTACGTATTCGAGTCGGGCTGGAGTCCGTTCGATACGTAGCTGGCTTGCTCACGAGCTCGCGTCCGGAAATCGGGTGCGGGTCGTGACAGATTGGTTGAGGGACCAGTATGCTAGGATAGACTGCCACATTGGCAGGGTTGTTTTTAGCATTTCCGGAGAGCCAGAGTTTTCTTTCTCCCGAGGCGAAGTTGAACCTTCTCCTCCAGTATTGCGGATGGCAGTAGCAGCAGTGCAGTTGCCTCGGATAGTCGAAGAGTTTCCAGATGTTTTCCCAGAAAAGCTTCCAGGGATGCCGCCAGAACGAGATATCGAGTTTACCATTGACTTGATTCCCGGGACAGCCCCAGTGTCACAGAGAGTCTATAGGATGGTGCCGTCAGAGCTAGAGATATTGTACAAGATGATTGAAGAACTCAGAACCAAGGGATTCATTCGTGCTAGTGGATCGCCTTGGGAAGCCCCGATGCTTCTTGTAAAAAAGAAGGATGGTACGTCCAGATTATGTGTAGATTATCGTACCTTGAACTCAGTGACAATCAAGAACAGATATCCTCTCTCGAGGATAGATGACTTGTTTGATCAACTCAAGGGGCAGCAGTATTCTCGAAGATCGACTTGCGGTCAGGATACCATCAGATCAGAGTCAGAGAGCAGGACATCCCGAAGACAGCTTTTAGATCGAGATATGGGCATTGGGAGTTCCTTGTGATGCCATTTGGAGCAACCAATGCGCCGGCAGTATTCATGGACCTCATGAATCGTATCTTTATGTCTTATTTAGATCAGTTCGTGATTATGTTCCTAGACGACATCCTAGTCTACAGCAAGAGTGAGGCGGAGCATGAGCAGCATCTCAGAATCGTCCTCCAGATTCTCAGGGAGCACCAGTTGTATGCCAAGTTCAGTAAATGCGAGTTCTGGCTCGACCGTATTTCGTACTTGGGTCATATCATCACCCGATGAGGAGTTGAAGTGGATCCCCAGAAGATCGTGGCCATTGAAACGTGGCCGGTACCTAGCACAGTGGCAGAAATTCACAGTTTTCTTGGCTTGGCCGGCTACTACCGGCGATTTGTTTCAGACTTTGCTCGAATTTCAGCGCCATTGACCCAGTTGACCCGCAAGGATGTGCAGTTTGCTTGGACAGCAGAGTGTCAGGATTCTTTTGAGAGGTTGAAGCGAGGCTTGATGACGGCTCCTATTCTCACGCTTCCAGATGGAACCGAAGGATTCTCAGTGTATTGTGATGCTTCGGACAGAGGTTTAGGGTGTATTTTGATGCAGCATAGGAAGGTAATAGCATATGCGTCACGACAACTTCGTGATCATGAGAGGAATTATCCAACCCATGACTTGGAGCTGGCAGCAGCAGTGTTTGCACTTAAGCTTTGGAGGCACTACTTGTATGGAGATAGGGTGGAGATTTTCATCGACCACAAGAGTCTGAAGTATGTGTTCACCCAGAAGGATCTCAACATGCGTCAAAGGAGATGGCTAGAGCTGCTTGTGGATTATAACATCAACTTGCAGTATCATCATGGGAAGGCCAATGTTGTTGCAGATGCATTGAGCAGGAGAGCTGGAGTTTATTTTCTCACAGCGCAGCCGGAGTTATTAGCCGATCTTCAGAAGATGGGAATAGAAGTTGTCCTTCCTACCAATGTGGTATTGATGGCCAGCATGCAGGTTCAGTCCAGCATAGTCGAGAGGATCCAGATGGCGCAGTCGGCAGATTCCAAGCTTCAATGGCTCAGAGCAGAGTGTGAGGCGGGACAAAGACCAGAGTTATGCATTTATGAAGACGGTACACTTCGACATGGTAAGCGTCTTTGTGTACCCAGTGGAGATATCAGACAGGAGATCTTGGCAGAGGCCCACAGTTCGCAGTATTCCATTCATTCCGGTGGCACGAAGATGTACCGTGATATCCGCCAACACTTTTGGTGGAATGGCATGAAGAAGGAGATAGCCCGGTTTGTCTATCGTTGTTTAGTCTGCCAACAAGTTAAGGCTGAACATCAGAGACCAGCTGGACTACTTCAACCATTGCCAATTCTCGAGTGGAAATGGGAGCATATAACCATGGATTTTGTGACTGGATTGTCTAGATCCTCGGCTGGCAGAGACGCTATTTGGGTTGTCATAGACAGGCTCAAGAAGGTGGCTCACTTTCTCCCGTTCATAGTTGGTCAGTCGACGGCTCAGCTAGCGGAGATGTATCTCCGGCAGGTTATCAGATTGCACGGTGTACCAGTCAGTATCACCTCGGACAGAGATTCCAGATTTATGTCACACTTTTGGCGTAGCCTGCAAGAGAGTTTGGGGACTCGCCTTCAGTTCAGCTCAGCGTATCACCCACAGACAGATAGTCAGTCAGAGCGTACCATTCAAACCTTGGAAGACATGTTGAGATCTTGTACACTCGACTTCGGTGGTTCGTGGGAAGATCACCTGCACCTGGTAGAGTTCTCATACAACAACAGTTTCCAAGCTAGTATCCAGATGGCACCGTTCGAGGCACTGTATGGTAGAAAGTATCGATCCCCGCTAGCATGGGACGATGTCGGAGAGAGGCAGATGCTCGGTCCAAAAATGATTACTCAGACTGTTGAGGTGGTCAGGAGAGTCAGATATCATCTTCGAGTTGCCCAAGATCGCCAGCGTCATTGGGCCGATTCTCATCGGCGCCCTCTTGAGTTTTCTGTCGACGACCATGTATTCCTGAGGATTTCGCCTAACCGTGACGTCATTCGTTTCGGCGTGCGGGGAAAGCTTTGTCCTAGGTATATAGGGCCATTTGACATTTTGGAGCGAGTAGGAGATATATCCTATCGTCTCGCTCTTCCACCATCGCTACGTGAGGTGCATGATGTATTCCATGTATCCCAATTACGACGGTATATTCTGAACCCGAGCCACATCCTGAATCATTCGGAATTGGTTGTTGGTACCAACCTTTCATATGAGGAGAGGCCTGTGTCTATATTGGACCGGAGAGCGAAGGTACTCAAGAAAAAGACTATTAGTTTAGTCCGTGTTGCTTGGGGTCATCACTCTTTGGGTGAGTCGACGTGGGAGCGTAAGGATGATATCCGATCGCGATATCCCGACCTGTTTGACTCGTGAGGTATAATATCTTTCTTATGCCTCATACCTTCGATTCCGTGCTTGCATGAATAATTTCTTGATTGCTTGATTAGTATAGCTTGCCTGTGATTAATATAGCTTGTCCTTGCAATTCTAACCTCTTGATTAAATTCCGAGGACAGAATTCTTTTAAGGTGGGTAGAGTTGTAATGCATGTTGTTCGTATTACGTATTTTGGAATACGTGTACGTATTTTATCTTGTATTGCATGTCTCCTTGCTTAGTTTATTGGGTATTTTTATTTGCTTAGCCATGATTTATCTTGGTTCGGTTTGGCTTGAATTGGTTCGGCTTGGTTTGGTTGTGAACCAACCCTCCTACCTACCACCACCACTACCATTTATTAACCCATTAATTTCCCTTTCTCTCTCTTCACTAATCTTCTTCTTCTCCATCATAACTTCTTCAACCACCAGGAGAAAGAGAGAGAGAGAGCTTAGACAAGTGCAAACTTGCTTCATGATGGATCTCAAGTTTTATTGTTCCATTCTCTTCCTTACTTGATTCTAAGCCTCTTTAGAACTTGTCATTTTTGGATTTGATGGATGGGTTCTTGTAGATCTAAGTTTGTAAGTTTTTGGTTTTTCTTAGTTTTGATCTCTAAAACTTGGTTATTTTCGAAAACTAATGGTTCTATGTTGTAGAGAATTCAATTTCATGCGGTTTTGGCTTTTGTTTCGCTTGATTTCGACTTCGGATGAGGAAATTATGGCCAAAAGTATTTTTTTGTCATTTCTATGTTCTTCTGTCAGCATGTCGCAGTTGGCCGCATATGATGTCGCGAAATGAGCCGCATAAGACGCATGTCGCAGTTGGCCGCATATGATGTCGCGAAATGAGCCGCATAAGGCACATGTCGCAGTTGGCCGCATATGATGTCGCAGTTGAGCCGCATTAGCGCATATCGCAGTTAGCCGCATATGCTGTCGCAGTTGAGCCGCATGAGCGCATGTCGCAGTTGAGCCGCATAAGCCGCATGTCGCAGTTGGCCGCATATGATGTCGCAGTTGAGCCGCATGAGCGCATGTCGCAGTTAGCCGCATATGATGTCGCAGTTGGGCCGCATAAGCCGCATGTCGCAGTTGAGCCGCATATGATACCGCAGTTGAGCCGCATAAGCCGCATGTCGCAGTTGAGCCGCATATAGTGTCGCAGTTGGGCCGCATAAACCGCATGTCGCAGTTGAGCCGCATATGGTGTCGCAGAATAGGCCGCTTAATGCCTATTTTGGCTATTTCTAACTGTTATATGTCCTAATTGACCGAATTGTGGCTCGAATTTCTCCCAACTCCCAACGTGAAAGTTGTAGATCTTTTCCTTGGCTTCAAAAATATGTTATTAGTTATTTTATGCAAATTTTCTCATTCATGATAATGTAAGAATAGAACACGATAGTGGCCCGCTGTGGCACACTCTTGGCAAGTAAACTGACATGATATATCTCGACATGCTGTTACGACAGCTAGCCTGACATGACAAGTATAAAAGATCTGGACACCGTAGACGATTGCGTTTGTACAAATAAACCAGTACTATTGCATCATGTCTAGGATAGGGATCCCTGAGTACCACGGTCAGGGATACCTACAGTAATTGACTAAGGCTAATAAACTAGAATAATTTAGTAGACATGAAGAGATTCCCAGCTACAGGCAATCTCGTTATCTGGGCGCATTAAGTGGACTTGTAGCTTACCGACGAGTAGGGCACATATTTAGCACACAGTCACGTGTTGCATTCTTCATAACGGACATTCGACCCGGATAACCGGATGGTATGCAGGGCTTGTGGCTGTTGGGATAATCTCATTACATCTTGCTAGTAACTAGGCCTGTGATAACCCTAGTTAGTTAAAAGTATCAAGTCGTACTCTTGATTGGTCGTGATTGATTGGATGGAGTTTATTCCAACTTAGTCTTATCCTGATCCTGTGCAAGATTGTGACATGACATGATTATTGATGCTTGCCTTAACAATAACGATCGGGGGTCCAGTTCTGTTCAGGCGAAGGGTTACAACCCCAGTCCTTGTTTAGTTTAAGGGTTGTAACCTGGCTCCCGGAGCAGTTCTGTGTTCTCTCTTCGTTTATTGTCTTATTGCAACCCCATGCCATGTTCGTCATGTTTTACCTTACCTTAATACCATGATTAATTATGCTGGCCTTAGCTATAAAGAAAAGGGGTCCAGTTCAGTTCAGTTCAGGTAAAGGGTTACAACCCCGGTCCTTATTTGGCTTAAGGGTTGTAACCTGGCTTTCGGAGCAGTTTTGTATCCTCTCTTCGTTTATTGTCTTCATTGTACCAATAGTATTTGAGACGGGTTTCTATTCAGGTGAAGGGCTGCAACCCCGGTCCTTATTTGGTTTAAGGGTTGTGACCTGGCTACTTGAATGGTTTCTTCGTACTTAGTTTACTGTTGTTATCTTTATTATTATCAGTTCTTTATTTATTTATTATCTTTAATATTCTATTGTGATATGCTGGTTTTAGTTCCTAAGTGAAGCCTCCTTTGTGGTACTTGCTCTTTTTGGGGTCTGACCCAGCTGGTTTTGTGTGGCCAGATATCGGAGCAGCACCAGAGGATCCACCTGTCTTCCAGCCAGATGGTGACCACCAGGCGTAACCCTGGCAACGAGTGGGTTTTTTTTTGTCCTCCCACTTTATTGTAAAATTATTCTTTTGAGGCGTTTAGCGGGCGTGCACGTGTTAGCTCGTATTGCACCTTTATTTACTGTCTGCCTATGGGCTGTAACATGATTGACAGATCCTAGGGTTGATCATGTATGACTAAACTCTTGCTAGTCCTGACATTTTGTAACGACTAGCTTCATGATCATCCAATATGTAATATATGGGACGCCTTGCTATTATATATTTGGTGCTCTGACATCTTGTAACTATTATTGCTTGCTTGAGATTGAGACAATAGGCTTGTTCATGACCATAGGAGACTGTTGGCTTGTAGTTAAACCCTCATGTATCTAGACAGTCGTTACCGTATAGCGAGGTGGATTGCACTTCAATATACGTAGCTGGCTATGTACGCTCCCGCTCTCCAGTATTCTGGTTCTGGGGCGTTACACATGCGGCCAAAATGTACCTGGCCATGCGGCCAGGAATGATAAACAGTCATGCAGCCATAGCATTTAAATGCTAATGCTAATTCCTTAGCTAATGCATTTAAATGGATTAGTTAATGCATGGAATGCATTAAACGCATTAGTTAATGCATGGAATATGGAGCTAATGCATGGAATGGAGCTAATGCATTAGTTAATGCATGGAATGGAGCTAATGTTCCATGCTCCATGCGGCCAGGTAATTGGCTAATGTATTAAATGCATTAGTTAATACATTTAATGCTAATGCATTCCATGCGGCCAGGTTAAAGGCTTGTGCATTAAATGCATTAGTTAATGCCTATGCGGCTACAACCAAGTGCCATATGCGGCCAACTTGGTTTCCATATGCGGTCAGCTTGGTTTTTCAAGCAAAATTACTAATGCATACAACTATTCATGCTAATGCATGCAAAATAGTCGAAAGACCATGCAAGCAATTACATGCATAAAATATCTATGCATTAAATATTGAGCATGCCAGCATTACAAGGCCATGCGGCTCAACTGAATGGCCTATGCGGCCAAGAATATACAAATGCATGCAAGCTACAGCTTGCATAGGCCAAAGGAAATTAAATAATGCCATAAAATGGCCATACGGCCAAAATGCAATTAATTAATGGGCCATGCGGCTCACACAAATAATTGGAGGGGGCATATGCGGCTCATCCTGCAATTGAGCCATGCGGCCAATAAATAAACACTTGCACGTGGCCAGCAAATATTTTAACGGCCATGCGGCTCGGACAAGTTGCATGCAAATGCATGCAAGCTTGCAAGCAACTAATAAAAGGGTCATGCAATTAATTAATGCTCACGCGGCTCATAGTTAAAACTGCTCATGCGGCCAACAAATATTTGACAGCCATGCGGCCAGAAATATTTGCTCATGCGGCCAGCAAATATTGAAAGTGCAATTATTGGCTTCCACAGATAACATGTCCATGAAAAATACCATGGCCTCCATGCTCCAACGAACAACAATAGGAACCCAAATCCAGACTCCCGTAGGTCAAATTTGGGTAAAATGGAATTCTCTGCAATATGGAACCATCAACTAACAAAAATATGCAAGTTTGATAGATCAGAACTCATGAAAACCAAAAATACCACAAAACTAGATCTACAAGAAATTAACCACCGAAATGAAAAATGCCAAGTGCTAAAGTGGGTTAGAAACACATGAGGAAGACAGTGGAACAATAAAAATAGGGTTCCTCCATAAAGCAAGATGCACTTGCCTAAGCTCTCCACTCTCTCTCAGGTTGGTGAGGAGTAATGGTGGGGAAGAAGAATAAATGAGGAGAGAGAAAAGAGTGGGGGTTAATAAATGGTGATGGTGGTGGTAGGTGGGGTGGGTTGGTTCTCCAACCAAAACTGAACCAAGCCTAACCAAATCAAGTCGAACCGAACCAAGATAAACCAATCAATGAAATGCCAAAATAAATCAAGCAGGAAGACATGCAATACGGGTCAAAATACGTACACGTATACCGAGATACGTAATACGAACCACGGGCATTACAGTTCTTGCTGCTCTGATCGTCAGATGGAGTCTATCGACCACATCTTCTATCAAGGGAACCTGCCAGACAGACTCTGGAGGACTCTTAACCAGCTCTACAACATAGTCCCGGGGGGCGGACGCTTCCACGATCTGGCGCCCTCCTGGAGTTCGGCCTCCCAAGGCCACCAGATCGTCGCAGCGGCCGCTACGTGGACGATTTGGAAGAATCGCAGCAAGACGAGATACGAAGGTCACCAATACTCCGTCGACCAGCTCATCAAGGAAGTCTTCCGCCAGTGCCGTAAACGGAGCACCCTTTGCTCCCACACCCCGACAACATTCTGTTCGTCTATGCTCCCCTAGATCTTCGTATTAGTGTGGTCTCCCCCCTCTTTTTTCCTTTTGCTAGTATACTTGTATAGGCTTTTGTTTTTGTGCCTTGTATACGTGGTCAGGCGTCGGCTTTTTGAGCCTGCTTAATAAAATAAGGGGTTTTCTAAAAAAATAATTATATATATATATATAATAAGGGAAAAAAAATATATATATATAATAAGGGAGGTGAGATGCCACCTCCCATGCATGCTATCATCATGCACTTGCATAATTTTTGGTGCATGATGATAGCATGGGGGATGACACATAGCCACCATCCATCATTATCAAAATAAGTCATATTAGCGACGAGATTAGCGACGCATGCTAAAAACGTCGCTGATTTTGTTGTATTTAGCGACGTCAACGAAAGGCGTCGCTGAACGTCACTATCAGCGACGTTCAGCGACAGTTTGCGACAAGCTTTATTATTTGAAAAGCAAACGTCGCGTGTTAGTCGAAGAACGTCGCTGTTTTGTTTTAGTCAGCGACATTTAGCGGCTCGACTAAAATATTTCATACATCGGGGGGGCCAATAATTATGAGCTAATCAATGGAAGGTGGCGCGGAAATTAAGATTTGTGTAGGATGCGTGCATTTAAGGACCTACTTGGCAATAGCGTTAGCAACACCTACCAACACCATTGCCAGCATTGTATTGTTAAATGCCATCCCAATAATGAAAAGGAGGAGAGACTATATATGAGAAGAGAGACACACACGGTACCAATTTCTCAGGATGCATGCATTGCATGCACATCAGGAATCAATGTCAAGAGCCTGTCAAGCAACAAACAACAATCATTTTCTTTAGAGCATCTCCAACCCTATTGTGAGTTTGAAAAAAATAGTTGCCACATAGAAATGACAACTATTTTTTTTAAAAGTACTTCTCCAATACAAATGTGAAATAAAGTGTGGAGTTGACATGGCAAAGACAATGTGAAGTTGGTTGTCTAGATCTAGACAATGCACTTCACAATGTCTTTATGTCCACATCATCATTTGTGAATAAAAATATTTATAAAAAAGTTGAAGAAGTGGAGGAGTTGTCTTGGAAGTTGGAAAAAATACTTTTTATTGTCTCCTCAATACTTTTGCATTGGAGAGAGTTTTTGTATCTCATTGTCATTTGAGATATAATTTTGCCACATAAACAAGACATTGTCTTGTGGCTCATGCCACATAGGAGCCACCTAAGACTCACAACACTTAACAAGACAATAGGGTTGGAGATGCTCTTATGAGCTATTGACAACTGGGGTACTTGATGTAAGACATATTTAATTTTAGGATCTCACGTATACAATTTTTTTTTTCCTGCACATTCAAATTATGTCACGTTTATCAGACATCTGATATTATGGGATCGTAGGTGTAACGGCCGCACGTTATCACGATATTTTATTATTGTCGTTGTACCTCTGTCAATACTGGCACCCTCTCGATCGTGTACGAGATAAAGGACGTCCACGGGCCGGTCGCACCCGCTCGACCGCACGCACAAGGCGAGGTAACTTCTCTGATCCCGTGTCCGAGTCGAGACACATTCACGGACCGGTCGTATCCGCACGAACGCTCGCTCGAGACGAGGTAACATGTACGAGTCCAGTGAACTTATTCCCTTGGCTCAGAATATTGCCGCTTTCATCAGGCCTCTGATGCGTGCGAGCGTGGATGCCCCGGGCTACACGCTCTACACAAGGCTTCTCATCATCGTCCCACGTATACATGGATATTAGGATTTGGGTTTCGAAATTTATCGATGTTAGAGTTTAGGTCTCGAAATTGTTATTCACATAGGCTAATGAACAACTATTTCGAGACCAAAATCCTAACATCGCTAATGAACAATGATTTCAAAATCCAAATCCTCAATTTTGAGATCGCAGTCGTAATATATATATATATATATATATATATATATATATATATATATATATATATATATATATATGTGTGTTCCAAAACTAGTCGGATGGTTTTGTATTATACAACCACCATATGTATTATCGGTTGGATTGAAATTTAGTAGTTGAGATTAAAAGATGTAGACCCCACCACCTTTTTAAGTCATTTAATTTCAACCATGCAATTCCAATCCAACGTATATAACATATGTTGGTTCTAGAGCACTTCTCTCCTGACCACTCGGACCGCATGCATCTCTTAACCACTAGGCTAGAGGTGAGTGAAGTGTCGATTTGGCCTATCGACCGTAAGACGTGAGCGTGATGTCGATTTGATATGTCGTCCTCCTCGTTACCTAGAATCAATAGCATTTCATCCTTATATAAAACTGAGCTTAAAGAAACAAACCTTTAGCATGCATGGTTATGTGTGTAATACCAAGAATATGAAGAATTTTGATAAGAAAGAATGACCTGAGTACTATTCTTTCTCTACACGCACAAACTTCCTCCGCGAACATTCATATTAGTGTTTCTGGAACGGACTTTAGCTAGATTGTTAAAGAAAAGGAGAGAATAGTGAAACAGGAATAAAAAATTGAATTTTTTTACTATAATGAAGAAACTTTACAAGACTCGGTGGTAAAAAATTACTTATTTATAGTGTCCCAAGAGCTTTTAAAAAAAAGGCTATTCGGGAGGTAGTCTAAGCTAGGTCGTAGACCTAGTATTTTTTTTTTTTACTATAATTCGATCTGTACGGTACACAAGCTTTCTCGATGAAGATTTGTACATGTCTTTTACGAACAAATTTAGCTAGAATGTTAAGAAAAAGAGAGTAGTAGAGTAAGTGTGAAAACATGAAAAACTTTATATATTAAAAAAACGCGTACAAGATCCATTAGCATCTCATTTATTTGTAGGAACTCAAGAGCCTCCAATTTCTATACAGAAATTTTCATATACAGTAAAAAAGTTTCATTAAATTATAAAAAAGATGATAAGTTTAGGGAAATCGCAGATGGGGTAGAGGAACGACAATAGAGTTGGCGTGCGACGAGAGTCTGGTGGAGAGAGGAGAGGCGCGCCATCACCTTTGGCGCGCGTGGCACAGGGCAAAGGGGGACGCGCCATCGATGCTGGTGCGCGCGACGGACGCGCCATCGATGCTGGCGCGCACGATGGACGCGCCATCGACATTGGCGTGCTTCGGGCGACGCGTGGGGGACACGCCATCGTTAATGGCGCACGCGTGGGCCATCTGGACCATGAGGGCCCCCGCGGAGGAGGTGGGCCCGTACATGCCGCGGAGGAGGGGGATGTCCATGACGAGGGTGTTGGGGAGGGTGGAGAGAGAGAAGAGGGTGATGGCCTACTCGAGGGAGCCCGAGGGGGAGAGGCGGGGCCAGAGGGCGAGGAGGGAGAGGGAGAGGAGCTTCTGGAGGGAGTCGGCGGCGAAGAAGCGGAAGTCCATGGCGTAGGGGTCGTTGGTGGAGATGAAGTGGAAGGAGAACAGCGGGACCGTCACGCGCCAACTCCGATAGCGCGTCCTACTTTTACGTGCCAACTCCGATGGTGCGTCCTCCTATCACGCGCCAACTCCGATAGCGCGTCCTACTTTTACGTGCTAACTCCGATGGTGCGTCCTCCTATTACACGCCAACTCCGATGGCGCGCCCCCCTCTCTCCCCCTACTCCCCCAACGCGCCAACTCTATTGTCGTTCCACTACCCTTTATACAATTTTTCTAAACTTATACTCTTTTTTGTAATTGAATAAAATTTCTTTACTGTATATGAAAATTTCTGATTTCTATAAGGCTATGGACACTTTTTTCAAGAAGACTTACATTCTGAAAAATTCTCAAAGCTTCCAGCTAAACTTCCGTTAGATGAGAGTTATGCAGATCCGTCCAGTCGTGCTTGACAACTAGCTCCCTCGTAAAGAAGGGGTCCAGTTGGGTTACCAGGAAGCTGAGCCTTTGGAACTATGCTCCTGCACAAGGGAAGAACAACAATAGATACTCATAAGATTGCAGTTCAAAAGACTAGGTGTGAAGGATGGTTAAATCATCCTTGACAAAACTTGATGCATTGAACTATGGCTGAAATGTGAAAAGTACTATGAATATCCATACTCTGCTTCCAGCTCCCAAACTAAGCTTTCACTCGATATGAAACCCAATCAAATGAAAACAAGCAGAAAAGTCATGAATGACTTGCCAGAATTAAATCCCTCAACGCAGGATGTCTGCATTCAACAATAGGGATCTCAATAGAAACAAACATACTAATCAAACCACAACCTTACTATGAAGAATAAGTACACGAGAGAGAGACAGTAAAAACTGGAAATTTATATCACATACTCCATAATACTACAAAGTTCCAAGACTACATAAAAATAAAACGACGAAAGCCCCAGTGAGGTTTTTATTTAGACCTTTTCTGACGAAGAGGTCGACAGTTTGAAACTAAAAAACATGTATAAAAACATAATGGCTTCGCTGCCCTAACAAGCCAGAGCATATCTCAGAATTCTCCCTTGTTACTTACTACCTTTAAGGTTCTTCTCCTCCATCTCATCCTCAGACGACCAAGAACTGAACATGGATCTTGGCGACTCCGCCCTGACGTCGCAAGCAGAGAAGCTCTGGTACAGCAACAAACCTCCCCCAGGGAGCTCCTGCTCAACAGCATCCATGCGACAAAACCCATCAACATCAACACCCTCGTTCCATGAGGCTGCTTGTTCACGCCCACCAAAGATGGTCACGGCAACAGAGAAATCGCTTGGGGAAAAGCAGTTGAGAACCCTCTCGACCAGAGCAACGAAATCGACTGCACCTGGGTCAAACCCCATGGCCTCGTAGCTGGCATAGCTGAACCCCTCCTCCGGTGTCACGTGGATTGTAGACAGAGCCGAACCATTAATTGCATTCATTGAGTAGCCACATGGCTCGAACTCAAAGTCACAAATTTCCATCTCAGGAAGGATGTCAGGAATCCCAGAGCGCTTCGTCATCGTCTTCGATTGACCATCCTCCGCGTTCTTGAAGAAGACCGAGGCTTTCTTGCCGTTTAAGCCGGTCATGCACATTTCCAGAGTAACCATCGGAAGCTCGGGCTTCTCGGTAGCATAGTATATGTGCCAGTTCCGATTGGGTGATGCTGGATCACCAATGACATAAGCACTGCCACCCAATGCAAGCTTGCCAAAGAAGCGGTTAAGCACGGTAACCTCCTCCGAGAAGTTGCGATGGGGAGAAGGCTGGACACCTGGAAAGATGAAAGTGCCTCGAGAATACTTTGCGGATAAAACAGAGAGTGAGAGCTCGGAAGCAAGTTCAAGAATCCTTGGAATAGACAGGAGTAGCTTCGTTGTGCCACAGGTCTTCATAACTATCTTGTATGGGTAAATGAAAAGGCTCGATTCTGAGAGGACATACGAGTCGAATTCCTTGTTCGAGAGTTGTGAAACAATGGTGCACCGAGCCAAATCCACAATGGAGTCAATCTGCGCACGAGAAAGGGCACGGAGTCCCCGGCCATAGGGGTCAACAAAAAGAGGTGCCTCGGAGAAGGTAATCTCCAGGCGCTTCTCAAAACCCTCAAATCCAATTGGAGAAGTATTGACTGCCATTGTCTTAACTATGGGCGTCAAAGTTAATGAAAGAGAAGCTGATCAAGGAGAGCAAAGGGAGAGATTGTGAGACTGATTTGGTTATTAGAAAGCAGCTTGCCTGACAGATTGGTTTATTTGCAGAATTCAAGACGGAGATTAGGGGAAAACCTAAGAAGCTAATTGAGAGGGGGGGGGGAGGGGGAGGATCGGAAGGGATATCAAGATGGCTTGCGGACACACTGCAGAAAGAAAGAAATAACAAGTTAAAACATGAATAAGAGATTACAACAGTAGAAAACTAATTGTTTATCATCTTTTCTTCTTTCTTACGTTGGAGTAAGCAGCAGATCGGAACTTCTTGATCCCACCGTTTGGTCGAACGTCTTCAATGCAGTAGCCGAGGGGAGCTTCGTACTGCATGGAACTACTACTGCTGGACTTCTTCTTGCCACCTTCCGACTCCATTAACACATTCAATTTTCCTGCAAGAGAAAGCCTCTGAATCATTAACAAGAGTAACTTAAAGAATCAACTGGGACTGCCCAATTTAAGGGGATCAACTTCTAAATATAAATCAATATTTACGTAGGCACATTCTGTCTCCTCATTACAGTGATCCATAGTCTCATTTTCAATTAAATGTTTAGGTACAAAAATATAAAGTAGGCAACAAGTATAATAAAATTGATCAAGGGTCTGCTTGGTAACGGAGTTTTCACCGGTTTTCGAAACCGCCCATTTATGAAAACCCCTGCTTGTTAATTTTTTTGAGACACCGGTTTTGGTCGGCTCAAAAACCCACCCCAAAACCGGTGTAATGTATTTTTGGGTGGCTTTATAAACACCCCAAATCGGTGGGTTTTGAGCGGCTCTATTTTTTTATTCCATTTATATCCTCACAAAAATATATATAATTATAACTACTGATACCCTTCCCTATTTAATTTATTCGTGTAAAAAAATTTCAGAACCGCTCGTTAGTGAATTACCAAGCATGGATTGGACTGGTTTAAAAGCCGCTACTTAAAAACCATCCAAAACCGGACCCCTCATAACTGGTACTCTAAAAGCACCTCATAACCGCTACCCTACAATTGCCAAGCAGACCCTAATCCTTTATAACTTGTGAAGAAAGAAAAATAAATAAATAAACTAACACGTAGATCAGTATAAATATTAGATTGACAGAAACACTTACAAAAAAAAAAACCTAAAGATCCACAGGGTGGTAAATAATTCAACAGATCTAACTAACATAATTATTGAAATATTTATAATGGACAACAAAAACAGTATAATAATACAACATTTTTTTTTCTAGATTATAATTTAGATTGTAGTATCCACCATAAAGATATATCATCTTATTTTTTCACCAGAAACCACATACTTTAGACAAAGAAGATATGACAAGCTAGTATACCCAGATGCTCCCAGTAAGTAAAGTTCTAGAAACCAAACAAGGAAATTTTCCTCACAAAATTTTACAAAAAACATATTTTATCCTTTCTTTTTTTGGAAACCTGTTTATGGCTCATATTTCCTTATAATCAAATTAAGGAATTAACCCCAACTAATTCTCCCAGGAATGAGTTTGTTCTGCATAAAAAAAATGCCCTGAAAATAGTAACAAAGCGATGTAGGACACTCCAAACCACACTAGGACACCAAAATAGGCGCAGAATCAGTGTCCCTGTGCCCAAATCAAACATGCCCGTGCAACATATATAGAAAGTAACAATCCTGATCTTCACTAACAATAAGATGACCATCCAAAAATGCTTTAAAAGGAAATTCCAATTAAAAGAGCATCTATAAAACTCCTGTTCTTAAATAAATAAATACTGGAAATTTTACAATAACATTTACCGATCTATATAAAAAATTGAATTTGATGAAATAGTAAGTGGAACCCCTATCTATTCCTAATATTCCACCAACTATACAAAAAAAATACTCCATCAAATACCTCAGAATTTAAACGTAAATGAGCTATTTTAACCCTAACCATGCGGAAAAGCGAAATCCCTTCCTGATCCATCCTATTCCATCAAAATCACCCCCAAAAAATTAACATAAAAACCTGTTCTTTTTAAGATTCTCGAATAAATCAACACAAAAAAAGTCGTTTTTTGATAAGATCCGGACCAAAATCCCTTCCCAGTCCATCATATTTCACCCAAATATACCCAAAAAATTTAACGTGCAGGCCTTTTTTCCTTTAAAGATTGTCGAATATATATGACATAAAAACCTAAATTCAATAACGAGAAGCACGGACGCTCCAGTAATCTACGCCGTGCCTGTGTCCATGTCCGTTGTGTCCGTGTTCGTGTCCGTATCGTGTCAATATCGACAACCGTATCAAATAGAGAGAGAGAGAGAGAGAGAGGAGAGAGAGAGAGAGAGAGAGAGATCTAGAAAACTCACAATAGAAACAAATAGAGGAATCAGCGATCAGAAAACCCTAGAAATCCCCAAATTTCTTCACGAAGCAAAAGGGAGATTCGAAAGAGTAGTGGTGGCTGGGCTTTGTTCTGTTGCTGCCAGCTATGCCCTCGCATGGCTATTTATAGGCAGGCCCAGTCGGCAAATGACCACTCTGCCCCTTCCTCCGAACCATCCATCCGTGTCCATTTTGGTAATTGAGGCCTTGGGGGATAAGTTGCGTGGCTGGCAGAGCAGACGTTTCTGACCGCTTACTTTTTCTCTAATTTTTTTTTTTTAAATAACGGAAAAAGGGAATTTTTGTTTGTTGTTTCTTGAGAAATAAGTTGGACATAAAAAGGTTGGAGGAAAAGGAAAAGCGGTTGTGGTGGTGGAGGCGGCACGCAGCTGAGCTGGTTGATGACTAAGCGACGCGTGGCGTACACAGAGGAGAGGAGGGGGTGATGATTATATATGTGCACAATTAAGTCAAATCGAGTCAAATTAAACCGAACCAATCGGTTTTAAATCAAACTGATGGTTCGGTCAGTTTGGTTCGGCTGCAAATTTTTTAAAGCCGATCGGTTCGGTTCGGTTCGGTTCACGGTTTAGTTATGATAAAAATCGTTTAAAATCGAACCAAACCAAATCCTATATGGGTGTTAAATAATTAGGTCTCGTTTGGTTCACGGAAAGAAAATGAATTCCCTTGTATTTTCCATGGGAATGGAAAAGTAGGATTTCTGTCACATTTCCTTCCGTTGTTTGGTAAAATAAGAAAACTACCTAGGAAAGGAAAGCAAAATATAACATTGTTCCAATAAATCATTACCTTTTAAAATAAAATAATATTATAAAAAATAACATTAAATGCATTGCATCATCAGGATTATATACTATATCGACACTTGACTCACGGGATCCCTCTCGGACCCAAATTGATTGCTCATTGACTCATTGACTTGGGTTGGACAGTAGTGTTAGTACCTGTGGTCAAAGCCCCCCTTATTGTCTCATTGTGGATTGTTGAAGTCCCACCTCACTCGGGCTGAAGCTGGACCGTGTTCATTAGAACACATATTGCATATCCCCAGCCGGCCACGGGATGCTACACACTCAAACACTCTTGTTAATCGTAGATTGCATCATTATTGCATCATAGAGATTTTATTGTTTCATTGATTCTTATTTATTATTTAGAAAATATAAAAAAATGCTTTAAAACTGCTCATCGCATACATTTATTATTTATTAGATTGCTGGATTTGATATACATGTTCTTACTCCCTCTTGATTGGAGACCAACATTTTTAGGTGACTGCGATGACGAGTAGCTTACTTTTAGCGCCTACTACGGACCTGACCTGAGTTCTGAGGATATAGTTGAACCTGAACAAGGAGCCCAGGAGTTATAGTCGTATTTGTTGTTTAGTTTCTTTCTTCGTTTTAAAGTTATAATAAAGGACAAGTTGTAATAATTTAAATACTTTCTATGCTTGTGTGGACGTTCCAGATAGACATCTAGTTCTAATTTAAATGATTTAAATAAAAAAATTAATTTTCGCAGTTTAGAATGTTGTGCTTGAATTACTACTGATTGATACAGCTTACTGCTACCGTCTCACAACGGTGCAGGCTGGACATGATCCGACTGGACTCGGTATCTTGGGATCGGGTCGTGACATTTATAAACACCCCAAATCGATGGATTTTGAGCGACTTTATTATTGTATTCCATTTATATTCTCACAAACAATATATAATTATAACTATTGATACTCTTTCCTATTTAATTTTATCCGTGTAAAAGAAAATTCAGAACCGCTAGTTAGTAAATTATCAAGCATGTATTTGACTGATTTAAAAGTCGCTACTTAAAAACTATCCAAAATCGAATATCTCATAACCTTTCATAACCGGTACTCTAAAAATACTTCATAATTGTTACTCCTATAATTGTCAAGCGGACCCTTAAAAAAAAAAAAAAAAACCTCTCATGAGTTTATGATTTTGCCCCTGTACTACAAGCCCTAATTGGAGGGTGAGCTAGCGCCCGCCAAGCACGTGTTTCTGACTACAAAATTTTAGTCTATTTTGGGAGGAGGACTAAAGTGCATATTTTAGTAGCTTTTGTTGTTATGTGTCAAAATATAAAATGTATTATGAGTTTATTACTACATAATTTGGACTTAGTAAATAAAAATAAAAATGTTAACCCGCACATGGCTTGAATCAGTGATGAGATAATCAAATTAGGAAGTTTCAGTGAAATTATATTTAAAAGGTTGGAGGAAAAAAATTCTCCACATTTATTTTTTCTATATTAATAATTATTAGTCTACACAATAGACTTAAATGAATCTTAGGGTGTTCAGTAGACCAATTTTGACTGGACTAAAGTCGGACCAGACTAGTTCGGTCAAAACATTCGAGCCGGGTTGGACTGGGCTTTAGTTACAAGGAGCCAAGTTTGGCCCAAACTCACGAGACAAGCTAGATCGTGCTAGGTCTATGACAAATCTGGGCTTGCGGTTTAGCAGCTATTATTTAAAATAAATCAAAAAAATTATCAAAATTCATGCCGAGAGGAGTCATAGACAAAAATTAATAATAAAAAAATATTTTATTTATGTGAGAAATTAAATTTTGCTTTCCAAAAAGACAGATCCAATAACTGTTATTTCGAAAACATTCGGAGATTCTTAATAGCGGAGATTCCGATCTCTCCTCATATATATATATATATATATATATATATATATATATATATATATATATATATATATATATATATATATTTTTTTTTTATATATATATATATATAGGGATCTCCGCTCTTAAGCATCCATGCATATTATTCGAAATAACATGCGTTAAATTGTCTTTTTAACGTTCAGATTAGATCCTTAGACTATCAAATTTTCGTGAGATTTTGATCCAACCTGAACAGCCAAACAAATACGATCCAACTAGTATTTCGAAAAACATACAAAAATATTCAAGAGCGGAGATCTTATCCTTCTTTACACACACACACGCTTTATGAAGAGGGAGGTGCCCACTTGTTATACCATAGGGGAGGGTAATGGGAGGGGGACAAGCTTCCTCCACGAAGATCCGTGAATGTCTTGTTCGAACGAACTTAGCTAGAATGTTCAGAAAAAAGAGAGTAGTAAAGCAAGAGTGAAAATATTGAAAGACTTTATATGTTAAGGGAAAAAAAAAGAGCGTACAAGATTCACTAGTGAGAGAAACAAATGATTATCTCATTTATTTATAGGACCTCAAGCGCTTCGAAAAATTCAGAAGGGTTCCAGCTAAATTTCCCTTAGATGAGAATTATGCAGATCCGTTAGTTGTGCGCGACAACTAGCTCCCTTGTAAAGAAGGGTTCACAAGGAAAGAACAACAATACATACTCATAAGATTGCAGTTCCAAAAGGCTAGGTGTGAAGGGTGGTTAAATCATCCTTGAAAAAACTTGATGCATTGAACTATGGCTGAAATGTGAAAAGTACTATGAATTTCCATAATCTGCTTCCAGCTCCCAAATTAAGCTTTCACTCACTATGAAACCAAATAAAGCAGAAAAGTCTCATGAAAGACTTGTCAGAATTAAATCCCTCATGTCTACATTCAACAATAGGGCTCACACTAGAAACAAACTCATCAAACCACAACCCTTACTATGAAGAACAAGTAGACAGAGAGCGATACAGTAAAACTGGAAATTTTATATCACATATTCCAATAATACGAAGTTCCAAGACTAAGAGAGGAAAGCCCCAGTGAGGTTTTTATTTAGACCTTTTCTGACGAAGAGGTCGACAGTTTGAAACTTAAAAACATGTATAAAACATAATAATAAGCTGGCTTCGCTGCACTAACAAGCCAGAGCATATCTCAGAATTCTCCCTTGTTACTTACTACCTTTAAGGTTCTTCTCCTCCATCTCATCCTCGGACGACCAAGAATTGAACATGGATCTTGGCGACTCCGCCCTGACCTCGCAAGCAGAGAAGCTCTGGTACAGCAACAAACCTCCCCCCGGGAGCTCCTGTTCAACAGCATCCATGCGACAAAACCCATCAACATCAACACCCTCATTCCATGAGGCTGCTTGTTTACGCCCACCAAAGATGGTCACGGCAACAGAGAAATCGCTTGGGGAAAAGCAGTTGAGAACCCTCTCGACCAGACCACCAAAATCGACTGCACCTGGGTCAAACCCCATGGCCTCGTAGCTAGCATAGCTGAACCCCTCCTCCGGTGTCACGTGGATTGTAGACAGAGCTGAACCATTAATTGCATTCATTGAGTAGCCGCATGGTTCGAACTCAAAGTCACAAATTTCCATCTCAGGAAGGATGTCAGGAATCCCAGAGCGCTTTGTCATCGTCTTCGATTGACCATCCTCCGCATTCTTGAAGAAGACCGAGGCTTTCTTGCCGTTTAAGCCGGTCATGCACATTTCCAGAGTAACCATTGGAAGCTCGGGCTTCTCTGTAGCATAGTATATGTGCCAGTTCCGATTGGGTGATGCTGGATCACCAATGACATAAGCACTGCCACCCGATGCAAGCTTGCCAAAGAAGCGGTTAAGCACGGTAACCTCCTCCGAGAAGTTGCGATGCGGAGAAGGCTGGACACCTGGAAAGATGAAAGTGCCTCGAGAATACTTTGCGGATAAAACAGAGAGTGAGAGATCGGAAGCAAGTTCAAGAATCCTTGGAATAGACAGGAGTAGCTTTGTTGTGCCACAGGTCTTCATAACTATCTTGTATGGGTAAATGAAAAGGCTCGATTCTGAGAGGACATACGAGTCGAATTCCTTGTTCGAGAGTTGTGAAACAATGGTGCACCGAGCCAAATCCACAATGGAGTCAATCTGCGCACGAGAAAGGGCACGGAGTCCCCGGCCATAGGGGTCAACAAAAAGAGGTGCCTCGGAGAAGGTAATCTCCAGGCGCTTCTCAAAACCCTCAAATCCAATTGGAGAAGTATTGACTGCCGTTGTCTTAGCTATGAGCGTCAAAGTTAATGAAAGAGAAGCAGATGAAGGAGAGCAAAGGGAGAGATTGTGAGACTGGTTTGGTTATTAGAAAGCAGCTTGCCTGACAGATTGGTTTATTTGCAGAATTCAAGAGGGAGATTAGGGGAAAACCTAAGAAGCTAATTGGGAGGGGGATCGGAAGGGATATCAAGATGGCTTGCGGACACACTGCAGAAAGAAAGAAAGAAACAAGTTAAAACATGAATAAGAGTTTACAACAGTAGAAAACAAAATATTTATCATCGTTTCTTCTTTCTTACGTTGGAGTAAGCAGCAGATCGGAACTTCTTGATCCCACCGTTAGGTCGAACGTCTTCAATGCAGTAGCCGAGGGGAGCTTCGTACTGCATGGAACTACTACTGCTGGACTTCTTCTTGCCACCTTTAGACTCCATTAACACATTCAATTTTCCTGCAACAGAAAGACTCTGAATCATTAACACAAGTAACTTCAAGAATCAACTGGGACTGTCCAATTTAAAGTCCAAGGATAAAACACATGGTCATAAGATCAGTCTTCCCAATAAGAATTCCATTAAACAGAAAAATTACAAGAAAAACACTTAATACTAGTCCTTAACAGCTCTACAGGACTTTTGGGGATTACCTCCTAAATATAAATCAATATTTTTCAACTAAACATACTAAAACATTATTCTGAAAATTACAAAACTACTGTAGGCATATTCAGTCTCCTCTTTACAGTGATCCATAATCTCATTTTCAAATAAATGTTTAGGTACAAAAATATAAAGAGAAATTTTGAGTTGCATCTCACTTGTTTTACCATAATTCAAGGTGCACCCTATCGAATTACCATAATGCATGAAACCTCCCACTTTAAACGGAAACCGTCAATGACTAACAGTCAACTACTTTGACCACCTATTTAAGTGGAGGTGCATCTTGAATTATGGTAAAATAAATGGGGTGCAACTCAAAAAATTTCTTCTTATTTATGTAGGTCAAAGGAGTTGACTGTTAGTCATTGACGGTTTTCGTTAAAAGTGGGGGCTTTCATACATTTTGGTAATTCGGTGGGGTGCACCTTGAATTATGGTAAAATAAGTGGGGGACAACTTAAAATTTCTCAATATAAAGTAGGCACAAGTATTATAAAATTGATCTTTTACTCAGTGTTCTAAAAATCGGCCTAGGCGCCCGCCTAGGCGCTAGGCGCCCGCCCACCGCACCGAAAACCCCCTAGGCGGTGGTCTAGGCGGCTAGGCGGGCCCTAGGCGGGCCTAGGCGCCCCTAGGCGGCTAGGCGGGCCTAGGCGCCCCTAGGCGGCTTGTTTTTTGAATTTTTTGATTTTTTTTTGTTTTTTTTTTTGTTTATTCTTAGTTGTATTTTGGATATTTGTTTGGGTTTTAAGATAGTATTTGGATTTTAGAACATTGAAATTTCAAATTTCAAAATTCAAAATTTCAAAAATTTCAAAAAAAAAAAAAAAATTTCTTGGCGGCCGCCTAGGCGGGCTAGGCGCTAGGCGGACCTCCGCCGCACCGAGTCCGCCTAGCGCTTTTTAGAACATTGCTTTTACTTTAATCCTTTATAACTTGTGAAGAAAGAAAAAATAAACAAACTAACACGTAGATCAGTATAAATATTAGATTGACTGAAACACTTACAAAGAAACTATTGAAGATACACAGAACAGATCTAACTAAATTATTGAAATATTTATAATGGACAACATAAACAGTATAATAATACATCTATTTTTTCTAGATTATAAATAAATATTAGATTGACTGAAACACTTACAAAGAAACTATTGAAGATACACAGAACAGATCTAACTAAATTATTGAAATATTTATAATGGACAACATAAACAGTATAATAATACATCTATTTTTTCTAGATTATAATTTAGATTGTAGTATCCACCATAAGATCTATCATCTTATCATAATTAATATAGATTATAATTTATATTGGAAAACATAAACAGTATAAAAATAAAGCCCCTTGTTTTTTCACCAGAAACCACATACTTTACAGTAACTTTAGCCAAGGAAGATATGACAAGCTAGTATACCCAGATGCCCAGTAAGTAAAGTTCTAGAAACCAAACAAGGAAATTTTCCTCACAAAATTTTACAAAAAAAACATATTTTATGCTCTCTTTTTTGGAAACCTGTTTATGGCACATATTTCCTTATAATCAAATTAAGGAATTAACCCCAACTAATTCTCCCAGGAATGAGTTTGTTCTGCATAAAAAAATGCCCTGAATAAATAAATAATGGAAATTCCAATGGTTTAAAAGGAAATATTTCCTTCACTGACAATAAGATGACCATCCAAAAATGCTTTAAAAGGAAATTCCAATTAAAAGAATCTATAAAACTCCTGTTCTTAAATAAATAAATAATGGAAATTTACAATAACATTTACCGATCTAATATAAAAGATTTGTATTTGATGAAATAATAAGTGGAACCCCTATGTATCCCTAATATTTCACCAAATATACAAAAATACTCCATCAAATAAGAATTTCAGAGAAATCAAGAAGCAGACTTTTAACCCTAACCATGCGGAAAAGCTAAAAGCATTCCTAATCCATCCTATTTCAACAAAAACACCAAAAAATTAACATAAAAACCTGTTCTTTTAATATTCTCGAATAAATCAACATAAAAAAGTCGTTTTTTACGACATCAGGAGCAAAATCCCTTCACAGTCCATCATATTTCACCCAAATATGCCCAAAAATAATAAAAACAAGCCTTTTTTTTCCTTTGAAGGATGTCGAATATATTAACATAAGAACCTAAATTCAAGAACAAGTAGCATGGACGCTCCAGTAATCTACGCCGTGCCTGTGTCCGTCTCCGTGTTCGTGTCCGTGTCGTGTCAATATCGACAACCGTATCAAATAGAGAGAGAGAGAGAGAGAGATCTAGAAAACTCACAATAGAAACAAATAGAGGAATCAGCGATCAGAAAACCCTAGAAATCCCCAAATTTCTTCACGAAGCAAAAATAGAGATTCGAAAGAGAAGTAGCGGCTGGGCTTTTGCTTTGTTGCTGCCAGCTATGCCCTCGCATGGCTATTTATAGGCAGGCCCAGTCGGCAAATGACCACTCTGCCCCTCCTCCCGAACCAACCATCCGTGCCCATTTTAGTAATTGAGGGCTTGGGGGATAAGTTGCGTGGCTAGCAGACGTTTCTGACCGTTCTTTTATTTTTTTTCTTTCTTTCTTTAATTCTCTTTTTTTAATGACGAAATAAAAGGGGGAGAAATTTGTTTGTTGTTTCTTGAGAAAGAAGTTACGGACATAAAAGCTTGGAGAAAAAGGAAAAGCGTCTGCGGTGGTGGAGGCGGCACGCATATGAGCTGGCTGATGACTAAGCGACGCGTGTTTTATAGCGAGGAGGGGGGGTAACGATCCAAAATTGAGGTTACTTCCGGAGTTGTTGGTAATTTCATCCTGAGCTTCGATTTTCTTGTGAATGGATATGATCAGCTCCGTGGCAATGTTAGGAGAGTTGTGTGGAGACTTCACCTAAGTCTATGTTTCTCTAGCTACGAGTAGGATCCAGTTCCTGACAGTACTGAGTGTTGTTTTTGTGAAATTGACCTGAGCCTTTGTTCGTGTTGACAATAACGAATATTCATATATGTATCGAGACGAGATCAAACTAATTTTTAAATTGTCGTTTAGTCCTAATTTGTCATACTACAACACACTTGATTATTTATGGTCAGGAAAGTAAAGAATACTAATATCGTCAACACACAATGACTTACGTTTTACGTTCAATTATATTTGTTCGACGGTCTACAAATTTGTAGAAAAATATTAGAGGGCATCCAAAACATATCTTCTAATTAGCGCCCCCCCCCCCCCCCCCCGCCGGTTATACAATATAGATAATATATCACGTATTCAACCCATAATCATTAGTGCGAGCAATTTCATTAGCAAATAGGACTTCATAATTTACCTCCTAACATTACATACATAACAAAACATAAAAACTAGACAATTTTTTCACGATATAAGAGGTACATAGTGTAATACGTACAAGATGTATGCAATAACAATACAAACTTATCTTAGATTTTGTATTTTGATTTGAGCCCTAAAAAGGATTTTAACCTCGTAGGAGACTTGAATTTGTTACATGTATACGCATTATCCTAAACTTTAAACATTAACAATTTACTCATCATTCCTTATAATTTTTGTTTAAACAAAACTAATAAATATTATATATATATATATATATATATATATATATATATATATATAGAGAGAGAGAGAGAGAGAGAGAGAGAGAGAGAGAGAGATATTTGCCTAATTAATCATGCTAATAGTAGAGGTAAAGTGTCCTATAATTGAAGGTGTTTCTTATACATTAGTATTTAAAAAGAAACTTGTGTGTTGTTCACATGTGCATTTTGTTGTAATGCCGACTAACCTTTTGATTAGGAGACATTTGGAATTATGTTGGTTGAACTTTGTGTGCATTGGAATATTATATAGGTGATGGGAAAGCTAATCCTATCACTAAGCATATTTGCAACAAGGCTAATTAGTCTCCAAAGATCTATAAAGTATATATAAATCTTGATGGTGCTAGCTTTTGATTATTCCAAAGCAATCTAAATCATGTCAAGTTGGCTAAGAATCCCTTATAAACTTAGATGACTAGCATCCCAATTAGATAGTACAATACAAATGGTAAATATGGAAGTCCAAATTAAAAATAATAATACTATTAATCTCTTCCAAACAGTGGCGGAACTATCCTCTAAAATTAGGGAGGACTGAACTTTAGTTATAATTTGAACGACACGAAAGCACTAGGATCGTGCCACTGGAAACGACGTTGACTATGTTCTAGGTGAAGGGAGAAGCCACGACGCTGGGTCCTGACGGAAAAAAAAAAAAACGACATTGAAGGCCTGAAGAGGCTACTGGGTTCGGTAAATACATATAGGCACTATGATGGTATCTAGTTGCGGGTTCTCGGTGAGGCAGTATCAAAGATTGGGTTGAGAGTCCAGTAGTAGTAGTTGTATGACGAGTCCGACACTGTCATAATTTGGTGTGGAGGCTCACAGAGGATGAAGTTCTTGTCGGATAACAGAGACGGACAATGCTGGGCTCATCGAGGAGGGATCATAACCCGTGGAGGAAAGGAAACATTAAATACAACCAAGGAAACATTAAATACAACCAAGGAAACATTAAAATTTTGTTTTTTTCAAAAACTTGGAACGGACTACAGCCCAACCGTGCCCAAGGGTAGCTCCGTCCTTGCTTCCAAGTGTCCCTTCAAAGCAACCAACGTGGTGGTTGATATTAATATTAAATTTGTTAATACTAATGTTAAATTTAACATTATTGTTAATATTTTTTTTAATATTAATGTTAATTTTGATAGCATACATTAACTATCATGTTGACTGTCACATGAGAAATAGTTTGAAGGAACACTTTGGAAAGATTAATAACATTTTCTTTAAAATATCAAGCGTTCGTTTGAGCAAATTATTGTTGAAGTTAAAAACATGAAACATTTTAATCTCACACTTAAAAAAAATAAAATAAAAACTACAATTGTAAGGAATAAAAGTAATTCCATTGGCTTAGGTTACATAAACAAATAAACAAATAGTTAAATGTCTAAGAAGAAGAAGAAAAATGTTGGCAAGTCAAGTCTCCAGCCCTATTCTAGTCAAATAAGACGCTCCTGATGATTTCAACCTGAGGACATAAAACGTGCTTAGGTTGACAAACCCTAAAGTCATGGAGAAAAATATTTTATTTTCACAAAATGACCGAATGCTTAATTTCACAATTTAGTTTCTTATTATTTACCACAAATAGGGTAATTTAAAACAATGTCAAAGGTTATATACGATTGTTCGATCCGTCGTGGATGACACCCGGCCCTTATTGGATCGTATCTCGTTTCCGAATGAGAGGGTGACAATGGAGTTGAAAAGTTAGTCTCACATCGGGTAGAAGGTGGGATCATGAGGTATAGATAATTGGGATTGATTCAAATCTTATATGAGAATTATCTTCTAAGACATATGGATCAACTTCGGTTCGGATCATATCGTGTTTACACAACAAGTTTATCTTTACAACTAGATCTTGCCCCGATGGTTTACTTTGGGGCTGACCGTTAGCTCTCGTTTATGTCTCCATAATATTTAGAATTTACACTTATCTTCAGGATCTCGTATAATATTTAAAATTTATATTTAGATCTCCATTTTTGACGATCAGTCCAAGCCAAACGTACTGTCAAATTCCAAATTCATTTATGAATATAACATAAATTTAAACACAAATTTATTTTTAATATTATACGATTGCAATTTTAGGAAAAGCCATGACAAACCGTCGACGGAAGCGGCTACGGGATCGAAACTGGCGCCACGGGTCGTCATCCTGTTGATCGGGATACTGGATTCGCGCACAACCAGTCTCCTGTATTCATCGTTTAAAATTTTCGATCAATAGAAGGTCGACACGTGACGATGGTTAACGTGTGAATGTTAATGCAATCGAAAATAATATTTTATTCGCGGTTTGTAATCGCGGACGTGACCGCCGAGCCGGCTATCCGGCTATTGCCCTCCCCTGCTATCTCCGGTCCCATCCGAATCTAACAGCTCCGTAATGCAATAGTTATATATGTGTGGATGGGGATTGTGGATGGTGGGGCCCCCAACATGGCAAGCATATTGTACTTGAAAGAAACTTGTGGTTCTTGTGAGGAGAGAGAGAGATCGAGATCTGGAAAATGTAGGGTGCCACGTGGCATGTGAAGCAACCACAAGCTCGGGATGAGGAGGAGATTCCTAGCAAGGTGATTGTAGACCACAAGTATGTAGGCCGGGCGGTAAGCTTACCACCTGCCGCATCGCGTCACCTCCACGTGCACGCGAAATGTGTGGTTGGTTGGATCCGGTCCTCCGCCTACGTACCTACAGAGCTTCCTCAACCACCGGACAAAGAAAGTCCTACGAAGACACGGTGGGTCCGTCCCACGGATTGGAAGAGGTCGGGGGGTCCTACGAAATCAATTTGTGTCACGGCCGATCTTCTGCACGGATAATTGTATTTTATCTTTTTTATTTTGTCAACGGCAATGTTATTTTCATCTTTCTCCTCCTCGATCGGTCTGCGACATCATGAAAGTCCTACGAGGACACGATAGATCCCGCAATCTTGCAGGACAAACTGGATATTCGTATAAAAGTTGTTTGGTATCAACAATTTTTCCAAAGGTCATTTCGGTTCTGAATAGGGATGGCAATGGGACGGGTAGGGGTCGGGGACCATATCCTCCATCCCCATTTTCGAGTAGTGTTTGAATATCCATCCCCGTCCCCATTCTCCGTCGGATTTTATTTTTTACCCCCATCCCCATCCCCGTTAAACAATGCATTCTCCGTCTCCGTTAGCACTTTCGGGACCGAATTTTCTCATCTCCATCTCTCGTTCGATTAACAAATTTTCATGTACATTATATAAGTTTAAAAATTATTTTCATTCAAAAAAACTACATGGCATGTTAATAATGGTTTTCATAAAATAAATAAACATATATTACTATTTAGATCAAGAGAACATATCATTTCCAAAGGGTTGCACATATGGATATGGATATAAGTAATGGAATTTATCGGGACGGAGAGTACTATACCCATACGCGTCCCCGAATCTGATCGGAGATTTTTTTAATCCCCATTTCCGTTTTTAAATCCCCAAATCCGTCCACATCGGGTAAAAAAATCGGGTCCCCGTCGGATTCGGAGGATATTGCCATCCCTAGTCCTGAATAGCTTCTTGCGAGAATGCTTTTAAATGTTGCTTTTGTTTCTGTTATTTTTTTTTAACCAAACAATGATAAATATAAACATGTGTTTGGATAGTACATCGGTGTGGGAGCATGGACCGTACCCAACAAAGACACGACTATGTACCAGCTACGAGGACAAGTAGAGAAATATAAGCATGATTTGTGGTGGCTATTGTCACATAGATAAATCCTTAAATTTTATTTATCGGAAAAACGAGATTACTATTAGGTAAGGTTATGAGGCTTTATTGTATTGCTACAACTTCGCAACCTACAATAACAGAGACAATACACAAATTAAAGAGAACATAAAAAATCTTCAGAGATTACACCCAATAAGATATGGGAAACTTTATCTCTTTCTTATCCAACCTCTTCATTTATCGTCTTTCTTTCTCTTAAATTATTGGTGGTTACCCAATAAATTTTTTGAGCATAATGATCTACCTATGTCCTTTTATATAACATGTCATCTATCCATACATTGAAACCTAAAAACTATAGCATGTTTCTTTTACGAACACGTAATCTATTGGATTTGTGGGAAAAAAAATAGTTGTCAAAACCGAACTTCTGGCCGATAGATTTGTTTAAATTTGGAGGATGTTCGATCAAATTTCCGACACTATCTAACAGACTCCTCCAATCCACCTCGACATCGGGTTGAATTCCCAACAACATGAGACTGTATAATATGACAACTATCTTACCTCCCATATTATTTTATATAAGCGTAATCCAACACTCAAACCCTAAATCTAACAATATGATTCTTGGTTAAAACATAACTACCAGAATTATTAATAGGGTTAGGTCAAATACTATTCAATGCTTATTTTTCAAAGCCAATTTTAATTGGGCGTGTACTTTTGTCTTCTACTTTTTTTCTTTGAAAGTTTTGACTTTCAATCCCATTTATTAATATGAATTTGTACTTATGTCACACTTTTAAAATTTTATTAGACTTACAAAATTTTTTTGTCACGAACAAAATTATTTTTTCAAAAAAATATCCGTTTAGTCAGAAAAAAAAAACTTATTTGGGTTTGTTAGTTGCTCTCAAAAAATTGATGATCTCCACACAGTTCTACATATCCGCCCATACAAATTTCATTGCATCTGAACAATTAAAAAAATCTCACACCAAATGAATGTTAAGTTTGTTACATTCTACAAACATTCTTTAAATCAACTCAATCTAATTAATTAGGGCTTTTGCGTAAAGTTTCTCTTCTTCTAATTCTTAGTGTTTGAGTACTCGTGACTAGGGTCGATGGTCCAGGATCTAAAGACTGGAAAGACATAACACAGACGTATCTAGAATAAAACCATGATGCAATATAGGTCTTTTTTTAAATTCAAAAGAGTTATTATGCAGTACATGTCACGACCCGCACCCGCTAAAAGGGTACGTGACGCGACAACGCCCAGCCCTCACCGAAAAATCGGCGTGGAACGCTGTAGATTTTTCTACTCTAAACAGTTTATATATATAACAAAAACATGTCGAGAATATGGTCAACTCCGAACGGAGGACAAGCAATGAATATATATATGAGTACTCAATCATGACTCTAAGGTAACAAAGTAAAGACTGAAAGATAAAGACAACAAGATGATAATAAAATAATAACCTGTCAAGTCCAACACAAGAATATATACAAGTCCAAGTCTCTAATACAGTCCATAGTAATAACAGTCTCAAAAGTAGCTGGAGACAAAGTCCAGTATAAAAGACCTACTCTAACTAAGCAATAGGTAAGGTCTCGCCAGGCGGAGCTAAGCCCTGCTGGACCAAAGTCTCCAGGTCTAGGCCCATTACGTCATCCGGACCGTAGTAGGTACAGTAATCCCCCTCGTCAGCATCTGTAATATTTTTAACATATCCTGTCAGGATGGAACGAGTACAATCTACTAACAACAGTTCACAAGATATGACAAAAGCTATAAGACTGTAAATAGAGAGTATATACAAAAAAATCATGGAATGTACATGTGAGTATCATGGCAAGGTAAGCTGTAAAACTAGAGCTAGAACAAGGTAAGCAAACTGATCATGGCATGTACAAGAATCAAGAGTCATATATCTAGGTGTGTGAATACTAGCTACAACATGTAGCCGGATTGGGTCTGCACAAGGTTATGATCTAGCCAATCATACGTGTGGTGTAGGATTGGCATTCACAAGGTTCACAATATATACAAGGCGGGTATGACCACACATCTACACTAGTACTCCCCGTCCCCGACTGGTAGAGTGGATCCAAGCAAGACACGTTACGACACGGGATTCTACGAGAAGGGAGCAAGTCTCCTCGAGAATCGGCGTCCATATACTGCACAAGAACTACAAGGGAGCTTGCACAAGATATACCAAGATAACGAGAAATAACATCTCATGTCGGGATCCATGAATACCAATCCGTGTGACCAATGTGTCGAGAACAAGCATATCCATACTAATTACATGAATCATAACAATCATTATAAATTGGAAAAGTGTCAGAGAATGTACTCGCCTGAAATATGATATGGTACTTCAACCGGAGCAAATGCAGCGTCTCGAGGACCTATAGAGAACAAGACGTATCAATACTATGCTTAGGAAATAAAGTCAAGACAATTTAAATCCTATTAAGTCATTCTAGGTCAAGACACGTCAAACTAGACTGTACGAGGTCAACCTAAGTCATATTAGGTCTAGCTAGGTCATACTGGTCAATGCAAGTCAAACGGAATTAATCTAGGTCAATTTGAGTCAACAGTTGACTTTTGGTCAACCGGTCAACTCTGGTCAACCGTGGTCAACTCTGGTCAACCCTAGGTCAACTCTAGGTCACTGGTGACTAACAGTTGACTTTTGGGTCAACTGCACAAGTCTAATGGAATTTGGATCAAGATGTTATCGGTCCGGTCCGGGCCGGCCCACGGTCCGAAGGGTGCGGGCCTGACCGGTTTCGGGCCGGTCCAGGACCGGCCCACGTGAATTTTCGGTCCGGGCTTAGCCCGGCCCGGTTTATTGCAAATGGGCCCAGCCCGGCCCAGAGGACCGGACATTATAGGGTCGGGCCGGTCCGGGCTTGGACGGTTCGGGCTGGTTCGGGCCGGTTTAACCGGACCGGCCCGGTTTTTGAATTAATTTTTTTTTTCCAGTTTTTTTTTTTTCCAGTTTTTATTTTTAATTTGGTTTTTTAATCATTTTCTTTTGTATTTTAAATTTAAAAATTTGTAACTTAAATGTTTATAAAATGTTTATAATTTTATGTTTATAAAATGGTTTTAAATTTTTTTCTTTTTAATACAAATGTTTATAAAATGTTTATACAAAATATGTATATAAATGTTTATAATTTAGTAATACAAAAATGTTTATAATTTAGTAATAGTTTGTAATACAAATGTTTATACAAATATATAAAATATTTATAATTTTATGTTTATAAAATGTTTATAAAATGTTTTCTTTTTAATACAAATGTTTATAAAATGTTTATACAAAATATGTATATAAATGTTTATAATTTAGTAATACAAAAATGTTTATAATTTAGTAATAGTTTGTAATACAAATGTTTATACAAAGATTACAAATATTTATAAAAATTTATAAAAATTTTAAAAAAACATTTCTCCCTCTTCCTTTATCCGGGCTTGGGACCGGCAAATGTTTGTTTGGCATAGGCGGAGTTAAAAAATATTTTTTTTTAAAAGTAAAAAATAGTTTTTGAAAGTATAAGTTAAAAAAATTGAATAGTATAAGTAAAAAAAAAAAGTTTTTGAAAGTATAAGTTAAAATTTAAAATTGAAATGTATAAGTTTAAATGTACATACCTAATACCTTGCACCGTAGCCTCATTGTTGTTCGCCTTCATGCAATGAAAGCGATTCCAAATCCAGCTCGTGGATGTCATGATCTTCTTCATCTTTCTGGTTTTGTGTTCTTTTATCGGCAGCCAACCAATCTTGTACGCACACGATCGCTTCCAAAATATCGGGCTTCAAGCGGCTCCTCCTATCGCTCAACATCCTCGAACTTGCACTAAAACAGGACTCCGATGCTACCGTCGACACCGGAACCATCAGTAGATCACGTGCTATGTTAGAAAGCACAAGAAATCTCTTGTCGTGTCTCTTCCACCATTCTAGAACGGCGAAGTGATCTGGAGTCTCATCTTCGTCTTGATAAGAGTTAAGGTAAGCAGACAACTCTTGAGTAGGTTGGGAAGATTGCTTTTGTTTCTTCCTTTGTAGTATACGACCGGCTGCTGATAGCTTAGACGCCAAGCCGGAGCTACTACTAGCCCCCCCTGAGTTGGTCGGATCGACGTTGCTCCTTCTTCGTACAGTATAACTAACCTGTCCAAAGCCACTTTAACTTCTGCCTTCATGTCAGTAACGTCTATACCCATATATTCTCCATATCCTTCTAATAAAACCTCTACGCCATCCAATTTGATTGTAGGATCAAATATGGAAGCCAAACAATATAAAAGAGGTACTTCACCCCAATATTTCTTGAATTTGGCTTCCATATTTCTCACTGCAATTTCAAAATTTGGATAATCTCTATATTTAGAAAATAAATAAGACATGTTACAGAGTTCACGTAAAGCTAAACAAGATGTGGGATAATAAACACCAGAAAGAGTTAATGTAGCATTGTAAAAAACTTCTAAAAATTCACAAATATTTTCAGCTGCTACCCAATCATCATCAGGAACCTGATAGTCAAAGGTGACATCCGAAGTACAATAATATGAAATAGCACTCTTAAAAGGAATTGCAGATTTCAACATCAAGTAGGTGGAGTTCCACCTAGTTGGTATATCCTTCACAAATCTTCTAAAAGTCATACCAAAATGTGCGCAAGCGCATGCAAAACTTTGTTGTCTACTTGGAGACGAGTTTAGGTGGAGCAAGCATTGTCGCAGAGTGTCTAAATGGGGTTCAAAAAATTTTAAACATTCTTTAACAACTAAGTTAATTATATGGCAAGCACACCTAACATGCATAAGTCTACCTTCTAAAATAGGCTTAAAAATTACTGACAAAGAAGACATAGCAGCATTGTTGTTTGATGCATTGTCCAAAGAGACAAAAAAAATTTTTTGCGTGAATATCATATTCACGCACGTGTCTTGAAATCTCACTTGAAATTACAGCGCCCGTGTGTGGACATTCTATAAGTTTAAGAGAGATGATGCGTTTTTGCAACATCCATTGTGCATCTATATAGTGTGCAGTAATACAAATATAAGCATAACTCCATTTAGTAGTCCAAATGTCAGAAGTAATAGCCAACTTACTAATATTTTGAAATTCCGCTTTCAAAGCGGCTTTCTGCTCGTTGAAGAGACGAATAGCCTCCTTTCGAGTTTGTTGCCTACTCACTTTAGTAAAGGAGGGGTTTAGAGAAAGTGATACATAATCTCGTAAAGATTCGCTTTCACCCGTCGTGAAAGGAAGTTCGTCACGAATAATATGTTTAGTTAACTCGGTTTTATGCCGAGCAGCTGAGTAAGTAAAGTTACCAATTGAAGAACCGGTGGCGCCGAAGCTTATTTGGGTTTGGGACGCTTGAAGTGTATCCTTCCCGTAGCAAGTGTCGTAGTGTCTGGATATGGTCCCGGTGCCACCGCCCTTCTTCCATGCGTACTGGTTGCAACATTTCTTGCATTGTGCCTTGTACGGTTTCGGTTCCCCCTTGGCATCTAAAACCAAAGAACCATAAGGATTAGTTTCAAAAATTAAAGTAAAATAATCCCAATACTTAGACCTTTTTTCTTTTCAGGACGTTGGGTTGTACTAGCGACTTCCGGAGGAGATTGTTGGCACCCCTCCGGAATCGGATTAGTCGCAACTTGCTCAGGTGGAATTTCAGTACTGTCAAAAAAGAACTAAAATAGTGGTATGTCTGTCCAGCAAGATCAGGTGGGTTTGAACCTTCACCAGCCATATATAAAATAAAATAAAGTAAACTACGTTAGAAGAAAGTAAGAGATTGAGAGGAAGATTGGGAAACCGTAGAGCCGGAATGGAGTTGGGAGCGAGATCGGGAAGCCATAGAGCACCGGGGAGGGAAAGTCGTAGAACACCAGAGCACCGTAGAGAGATGTAGAGAATTTGTGAGGAATGAGTTGTGTATAAAAAATGGGATTTTTGGGCTATTTATAGGAATTTTTTGGGGTTATTTTGGTAATTTTAGGCCAAAAAAGACCAAAATATCCCTCCCAACGTTTTAATAACGGCTATATGGGAGGGGTATTTTGGTAAAAGAACCCCCCCCCAAACGGTCAAAACTTTGAAAAAAAAAAAATAAGCCTCCAACGGTCAGCTGCAGCTGGACCGGTCCCAGCGGGCCGGGCCGGGCCGGTCCAACCGGGCCGGGCCTATTTATTTAAAAAAAAAAATATGACCGGTCCGGGCCGGGCCGGGCTCGGGCTGTGGGGGGGGCCGACCCGAACCGATAGAGCGTGGGGGGCCGGGCCGGTTCGGGCCCACGGCGGGCCGGTCCGGGCTTATAGGGGGGCGGGCCGGTCCGGTCCACGGGCGGGTCCGGGCCGAACCGGCCCAGTGAACACCACAAAATTTGGAACTAAATTGGACAAAGTGTTGACCCATAGTTGACTTTTGGTCTAAAAAGTCAACCGTGGTCAATCGGGGTCAAGACTAAGTCTAGACGGCTATTTCTACCCATTACCAACCTCTACAACCCATATCCAAGTCCATCTTAGACTTCGATACTCATATCTTGGCCATAGGCCAATTACCTATTTTACCCTTAAAAAGGGCAAAATTCTACCTTCGGCGATTATCTAGTTAGCCTACCTACGCTTGATATTTTGACCCGATCTCTCCAGGGTAGTCTGATACTAGCCTATACATATATTACCTACCAAAATACCTAGGTAACGTGGACATCCGGTCCATGATACGGCCCGTTGTCAAAATCTTGAATATTTCAAGATATGCACTGATACGACGCGATACCGGCGCCCTACGACCCCGATTTCCACTCGGGAGCCTATCCGCAAAATCTAAATCACGTATTCTAACTCCACGCCAAGTTTCATCGCGTTTCGATACTCCGGGCTCAAATTCGCTCTCTAACTCGATTTCTCCTAAAAACTCCTTCTATCCCTCACTCTAATTCCTCTTCTAATTTCCTCTTCTAACTTCTTCCTCCCATTCTAATTCTTCTCCTCCTTACTACTTCCTATTCTACTTTCTATTCTCTTCTAATCTTCTTCTCATTCTCCTAACTTTTCTTCTAGTTCCTCCTTCTAATTCTCTTCAAATTCTTCTAATCTTCTTCTTTCCTCTTAACTTTCCTTCTTCTAATTCTCCTTTCTATTCTCTCTAATTCTAACTATCTAATATCTAATTATCTATATATATACACACACACACACACACACACACACATATATATATATATATATATATATATATATATATATATATATATATATATATATATATGGGGGGGGGGGGGTTAATGGGGGTATATAGGGGGCTTAAAGGGGTGAAATGGGGGGGAGCTGCCATAGCAGCTCCTGCTACTGCTGATCCTGCTACTGCTGCTACTGCTACTGCACATGCTGCTGCTACTGCTGCAACCTGCTGCTATTGCTACTGCTGCAGCTGCTGTTTCATCTTCTTCTTCTCCTCTACTTCTTCTACTTCCTCTTCTACTCCTATATATATATATATATATATATATATATATATATAGGAGTAGAAGAGGATATATATATATATATATATATATATATATATATATATATATATATATATATATATACATATATATATATATATATATATATATATATATATATATATATCCATTATCCATCCATCTATCTATCTAACCATCTATATGTATATATCTATAGACACACAAACACCCTCATCTCTACAAACACACACACTCCTCTATATACATACACACATATATATATATAAACACACATACACATATATATATATATATATATATATATATATATATATATATAAATACATATACACACACTCACACTCTCACACTCACACAAGCTCACTCACACTCTCACCACCACCTCCATGACACAACACCACCACCACCATTTCTCTACACACCCACAAATACATATATACAATACTACATATATATATATATATATATATATATATATATATATATATATATATATATATATATATATATATATATATATATATATATATATATATATATATATATACCACTTAATATATAAACCCCCAAATATTTCTTAACCTATATTTTTTAGGAAAAACCTACAAATTCATGGGCAAATGGTGGAGAATCTCATTCCCTATAATTAATGTGAAGGAAATAAATGGAGAAGAGTAATAAATGGAGGATTTAATGGCTTACCTAAATTAGGTTCTTGTAGGGAAGAAGGAGTTTGGGAAGAAAGGAATTTTTGGAGAGAGAGAGGGTTGTAACTTAGTGAAGAAGAAAAGGGGGGGGGGGACTCACTTGGCCGGCCATGTGGGGGGGGGGGGGGGGGGGGGGGGGGGGGTTATTGGGTTTGGGTGGATCCAATAACCCTCCAACCCAATAGACTTGGTTCAAGTTGGGTTCGGTTTGTTTCGGTTTGGTTCGGTTTAACCCTAACTAACTAAATTAACCTCTATAATGACTAATTAAGCCATGGAAGTTGGGTTAATGATTTCTAGCCTAATTATGATGGCATGTGGGCCAAGCCCAGCTAGTATGTGGGTCCCACTAGGGTCCAGGCTACCCGGGTCTCCAATTTGAGTCCGAATTGGATAAAATCCAAACCAACCCAAATAAATCCTAAAAAATCACATAAAATCAAATAAAATTCCTAAAAATTATAAAACTTGAAAAATGACGAAAATACCCCTAATTTGAAAACTGAGGGTGACAAATCTACCATCTTTAAAAAATTTCGTCCTCGAAATTCAAACGGTCGTACTCTTCTCTAGGTCAAGCACCCAACAATCAAGGTCTACTAAATTTTATCCTAAGTTATATAACATGTAATCCGGGAAATCAGAACACATGCATGGTTTTAAATCTCTACAGTATCGTGTTATTGCAGTCTTCATTGGAGTTTTCTATTTAATCTAGCATGATCATCACATATGCAACTAAAGGTACTAAGAAAGCAATCATCAATCAATGGACGAAAAGAACAGGTAAAAGAAAGAGCAAGACCCTACCTCCTAGTCCAATGCGTGCAGGATCCTCAACTGTCATCGCAAAAGCCCTGTCCTGGCGGGATATATCCCGCTGCTGGTGGAGGGCGTGATGCGGTGCCATAGGTGGCCTACCCTGTGCTCCCTGAGCTGCACGGCGATGGTTCGTAGGACAATCTCTCAACTGATGTCCAGCCTCCCCGCAATAGAGGCACAAGCCCAGCCTCTTCCGGCAGACCTCCCAGATGTGACCGGGCTTCTTGCAGAAGTTGCAAGGAGCCCCATGTTGTGCCTGCCTCTGCTGAGTGTGCTGCACCTGCTGCTGAACCGGTGCTCTGACCTGCACCTGCGGCTGGTGATGCTGGAAAGAACGATGCTGAAGCTGAGGGCGCTTAGCAGCCCCCGCGCTGCTAGAAGCCTCCGAGAAAAGATCACGCTCCCTCTTGGGCTTCAAGCCCCACTCCCGCTCAACCTTGCGGGCCTCCGCGTAGATCTGGGTATAAGTCTCATAGAAGGTGGGAATGTGGATCTTGATATCCCAAGTCAGCCCCTCCCTGAAAAGGCTCGCCCTGATCTCCGGGTCTCGAACCATGTACTCTGCGTATCGGCTCAGACGGTCGAACTCCGCTGCGTACTCCTCCACAGATAGACTGCCATGCTGCAGATCCTGGAACTGTCGTACCAGGTCAATCTTGTCCGTGGGGGAAAAGAACTTCTCCTTGAAGAGGAGCTTGAACTCTGCCCAAGTACGGCCCTCTCCAGCTAGGGCTGGCTCGTTTCTGAACCAGGTGCGCGCAATGTCTAGCAACTGCAAACCTACCGCCTCGACCTTCAGGTCGTCTGCCAGGCGGGAGGCCCTCATCTGCCGCTCGATATCCTCGAGCCAATCATCTGCATAGACCACACCCTCGGTCCCGCTAAAGTCACGGGGCCCGAGCTTCTTGAAGTCCTGGATATCTCCGTACCTAGTACGCGTCCCCTGATGAGGAGCCTTCTGCTCCACGGCTGCAAGGGCCAACTGATGGGCATCCTCCATGCCCTGACGCATCGCGTCTGTCTGCCTCTGCTGAGCCTCGGCCTGGGCTCTCTGAGTCTCCAGCACCTGCTGGAGGAAAGTAAGCATCTGCCCCATATCTGTAGGCAGGGGTGTCAGTCCCTGTTTTTCAGTTTTAGTTAAATTAGTGCTAATTAATTTTTAATGTCATTTATAGCCTTAAAATAATTATTAGGATTTTTAGGAATTTTTCTAAAATTTTTAAATGATTTTTAAATGAGTTTTATATATTAAAAATATCACTTTGTAATTTATTTAAATGTTTTAATATCATTTTGTAATTATTAGAATTGTTAATATATTGGTTTGCAATTTCCCAATTGTTATGTGCAAATTTCTTTTGCACATAAACAGTGCGGGATGGGTTATGCAAATATAATTTTGCACTTAGACACTGCTAGGACCTTTATGCAATTCCCTAAACTCTAGGGTTTGTTTTGCAAAACCTAAACCTAATCCCCACGACCACCGCCTCTGCGTGTCGTCGTCTCCGGCGATCCGCGCCCAAACCCTAACCCTAATCCTAATTTCTGCCCCTAATTCGACCGACCTACGTTTCTATAAGACTACCCCGACCCCCCAAACCCTAACCCTATTCTACTTCGACCCCCACGACCACCGTTCTTCCCCTTTTTCCTAAACCCTAACCGCAGCTCCGACAAACCCCGTCCATCCCCCACGATGAGCGCCACCGTCCGCAACCACCATCCTCCGACGCGCCTCGACGAGCCGACCCCAGCGCCACCACTCCGCCACCGCCACGACGCCCCAAGCCGCCGCCTCCGCCTTCGAAACTTCTTCGAGAAGTCGGCCACGTGAGTAACAGAACTCAATCGTGTCATGCGTGTCTCGCCTTCACGCACAAGACTCGCCAGGACACAACGAGCATGGTGCTGTGCTTGAACACGCGAGGCTGAGCTCGCGCGTGTCGTGCATAGCACAGACACGAGGATCCCTGTGTCCCAAACTGTCCGGACACAGGCTCGTGTTTATATTTTTTTTTTATATAATATCTAACCTAAAACTAAATAAAATAAACAAAACCCTATTCCTAACAGACGGGCCAACTGGCCCACTGGCCAGCACGCAGTAATTAAACCCCCCCCCCCCCCCCGCTCTGTTAGCCCGAGTTCGAGCCCCCCCTTCTTCTTTCCGTTTCCTTTTTCTTTTCTTTTCTGTTTTCTTTTCTTTTTCTTTTTGTTTTGTATTTTTATATATATATATGTATATATATTAATATATATATATATATATATATGTATATACTGTATTTTAACAGTATTTAATATATATGTATATATTTTATAGTTAGTAAATTATATATATATATATATATGTTTATATATATATTTTCCCATGTATATATATATTATATATATATACACTATATTATTAAGTGTATTCTTATATATATATATATATATAATATATATATATATATATATATATATATATATATATATTTGTATATATATATATATATATATACTTTATAAATTAAGTATTTTTCCTTATATATCTATATATATCCTTTTAGCATAGGTATGTATATATTCTTTTGTATAAATTTGCCTTATTAAAATAATAATATTTATTTTGACTATTATCAAATTGTATTTTCATTGTGTTTAATTTACTGCAACCATTTGGTGTCCAAGCCTAGCATGGGTATTTGGGCTCAAATGTGTTTTCACACATTCAAGACCTGTACAAGTCATATTGGACTTGATTCAAGGCCTTGGGTCCTGTATTTGAACTTTGGTTCAAATTATATACATGGACAAAATACGCAGATAATTAATTATTGTGTGCATTGCTGTTTTTGATTTTCTAAAAATACTTAAAGTATTGCTAAAATTATGGAAAAATAGTTTTTAGATACTATGTTAAGTTAGCTAATTTAGTATAAATTTTGTAGTATTTAATTTACTGTTTTGCCCCTAGTTTGGCATATGAAACCAAAACTCATTTTCTGTATACTTAGGAAAACTGATTTTTATAAAATATTTGTACTGGTTAATAAATTCCAGAAAAATTATAATAAATTTCTATGATTAACAAGGATCACCTTGGTACTTTACTTTAAGAAAAACTAGACTTTTTGTCTACTTCAAAAATTGTTAGAACACAATGATCTTTTGATTTATTTATTGATTAATTATGACTCGTAGCTTTTTGTGTTATTTGGAGTTTTAGTCGTGTTGAACCCCATCCCTCACTAGTGTAAAGACCCTAGAAAGTTAGTTAACATAGTGTGTCACCCCACATTGGTCTCCTATGCCAAGTCATCATTTTGGCTAGGTGCCCAGTCACAAGTCGTGTTTCACCAATTAGTGTCCTAGTATTTTAGCTTAGTGTAAAACTAAGTTGTTGTATTTACTTCTACAGTGACGAGCTACCAGACATCCATAGCACTGTTATCGCAGCTTGTTTTGTTTTGCTTTGCTAGAGGCAAGTACTTTCTACGAACTTTACATATTGTCACATAAAATGAACTGCAAACCCCACCATGTTGAATGCTGATCCTTGGGGTAGCAAGTTAGATCTCTACATGTTGTACTTTCAGTTACTACCATGCTTAGAACAGTCTTGATGTATCTCTCACATGATTAGAATATGGGTTATGGGGAAACTGTTAGTAGTGTACGTGATTATGCCCCCTTCTCCCGTACGTATGTACCGAGCAAGGTCGACATTTTATATGTATACCTTGTCGTAGGCTTTATCTTAACGCGGATTTGTACGTATGTACATCTGTCGTCGTTTCACTTGTACGGAAGTACATTTTATTATATGCCCCCAGCACATTGTACATCTATTGACCGATCACGTACCTGCTACAGTTTTAAATATTTCATATACATCTGTCTCTATGACATATGTGTCCTTGCCATGATAGACTGTGTGATGCCATACTTTCCAGTTATTTCCTCTCATGTTCATTTCCATGTTTCATATGCTAGTTTGCTAGATTTAGTACTTGCTCCCGTCCTGACAGGATAACGTTGTAGGTGTCCTTACTGAGGAGGAGTTACTCTGTGACACATACTATGGAGATACTGCCGAGGACCCGGCTCTGCTTTACGAGGATGTTCCTGCAGAGAACCTCGCCTAGTTGTCTTTTGTTTACTTAGACTTTTGAGAGTAGATATGTATTATACTATATCATTTTGTAACTGGACATGTATCCAGTTTTACATTTCAGTTTACTTGTACATGGATATTTTACTATATACGACGATTTTTGTGTTTGGAGCATTTATGATTCTTCTTCACTTATAGAACTGTTAGCACATTTAGTCTTATCCTGTTGTCTTTAGAACAGCTTACTACGTTTTATCTCAACGTAGGCTGGGCATGACTCGGCATGGCCCAACAATTTAGGTAGCGGGTCGTGACATGTTTTTAGTGGTGGCCCATGCAGGTCCTGACTAAACTGTTTGGTTACGTTATTGTACCAAGCATGCCTGCAATTACGAACTTAAGGTAATTAGACAACATTAGGAAAGACGCTTAGAACACTTAGAGGAATGCTAGGATTGCAACATAGGAAATATATCACATGTTTGCTATTATAATTAGATTTTCTTATATATGATTTCTTTCTTTAAACAAGTCCTTATAAGTCTTTTTATGTAATTTAGATGGTGCTTACTCGTTCATCCCAGTATGTTACCCCCGAGAATGGGGCCCTTCATATCCAGTCAGCTGACCAGTTGACTGATACACCTCCACCTACCACATTCCCCCACTCCACAGATCCACAGACCCAGATACCACCTTCCACATCCCAGTCCCAGCAGGCCCCGATACTTCCACCACCCCCTATCACTATACCCACCCAGGCTTCCGTCACACTCGACGGGACCCAGCTGCTCACACTGAACCAGGGGTTCCTAACAACCCATCAGGAGCAGACTACCCTACTCCGCCCGAGCATGGAGCGTTCTGAGGGACGTCCCGTGGTCCCACCATATGTAGAGCCGCGGCAGAGAGCAGGGACGGTCAAGGACTTCATGGGTCTGAATCCCAAGGAGTTCTCAGGGACTGAGGGCATAGTAGTAGCTGATGACTGGCTAGATTCTGTAGAGAGGAAGCTTCTGGGAGTTAGGATGCCGGATGACCTTCAGGTCGAGGCAGCAGGATTTCTGCTGATAGACTTAGCCGGAGTCTGGTTCAGGAATGAGCCGTTGTTCGCGAGAGGTAGAGCCACCTGGGACCAGTTCAAGACCCAGTTCAAGAAGAAGTTCTTCTCGACCACTGCTAGAGTAGCCATGGGGCTACGATTCCAGAACATCCAGCAGGGAAACCGTTCTGTTGATGACTATGTGGCAGAGTTTAGTCGCCTGAGCCGTTTCGCTCCTATTCTGGTTGCTGATCCAGAGGAGATGAACCGTAGGTTTTGCCATGGTCTAGTTCCAGACATTGGCATTCTTATAGTGGCGAACGGTATGACTGACTACTACCAGAGCCTAGAGTTGGCCCGGAGCATTGAGGAGCGTCTTCTGTCTAGCAAAAGGCCGACTCCTGTACATCATGAGGGACCGTCCAAGCGTCAGGCTTTCCAGCAGAGAGCGCCGACGCCACCCCAGCAGACTTACCGTCCCCCTACACCACATCATCTGACCCCGCCAGTTCGAGCCCCGGGACCCCGGCAGCAGCAGAAGGGAGTTATATGTTCTTTCTGCGGAAGATCAGGGCACGAGTACTCCATCTGCAGGAAGAGGTTGAAGCAGTGCTTAGCTTGTGGGTCTGCCACCCATCAGATTCGAGAGTGCCCAGTAGTGAAGACTAGAGGACCGCTCCCGACTCAGCAGCAGAGGTTCGGGCAGCATCAACAGCAGCAGAAGGGACCTCAGGGGAGGGTTTATAGTCTAGCCATTGAGCCGGAGTCGGAGCAGCTTTCGGAGCCGAATTACTTAGCTGACGTCATCACAGGTCATGTTTATTTGCATACTTTTCTAGCTGTATGTTTGTTTGATTCTGGTGCATCTCATAGCTTCCTATCATTAGAGTTTATGCATAAACATCATCTAGTAGCTACACCTACTGCGGAGATTAGTAGAGTGATGACGGAAGGAGGACCAGTGCCTATTAGATCTATCTATAGATGTTCTATTTTTATAGCCGGGAGAGAGTTCAGGGGGCGATTCTTTGTGATGCCACTCCCCGATTATGATATCATATTGGGGATGGACTGGCTTAGCTACGCCCATGCATCTATAGATTGCCATGAGGGTAGTATTTTGTTCAGTCCCCCAGGCACAGCACCATTCAGTGTCAGGAGGACAGGGCCGGAGATCAGCCTAGAGCCGAACTGTTGTGCGACAGTCGGGGACGCAGCACCGCCACACCCTATCATTAGGGAGTTTATGGATGTATTCCCAGAGGATCTTCCAGGACTTCCGCCTGACAGAGATGTGGAGTTCACTATAGATTTAGTGCCGGGTTCATCACCAGTATCCCGGGCTTGCTATATAGTGAATCCCAAGGAGGCCATAGAGATGAAAGAGCAGATTGATGACATGTTGAAAAAGGGTTTCATTCGATCCAGTGCTTCTCCATGGGGAACACCAGTGCTCTTTGTGCCTAAGAAGGATGGTACAGTCCGGTTGTGTATTGACTATCGGGCTTTGAATGCCATCACCATCAAGAACAAATATCCTCTGCCCAGGATAGATGATTTGTTCGACCAATTGAGCGGGGCGAAGGTGTTTTCCAGGATAGATTTGAGATTCGGGTACCACCAGGTGAAGGTTAGGCCAGCAGACATCCAGAAGACGGCGTTCAACACGAAGTACGGGCAGTACGAGTTTCTGGTGATGCCATTTGGTCTCACGAATGCGCCAGCTGTCTTTATGAACTTGATGAATAAGATATTTCACCAGTATCTGGATAAGTTCGTCGTAGTGTTTATCGACGACATCCTGATATACTCGAAGACGCCGGAGGAGCATGCAGAGCACTTGCGGATAGTTTTGGAGATTCTGAGGCAGGAGAGATTGTTTGCCAAATTGCCGAAGTGCGAGTTCTTTTTAGACCGAGTGGAGTTTCTCGGCCATGTAGTCACTGGAGATAGAATCTCGGTGGATCCCAGGAAGATTGCTGCAGTTGAGACGTGGAAGGCTCCGACGTCAGTTTCAGAGATCAGGAGTTTTCTGGGTTTAGCAGGCTATTATAGAAAGTTCGTCCAGGACTTTGCTAGGATAGCTGAACCCATGACGAAGCTGACACGAAAGGACGCAGAGTACTTTTGGTCAGAGGACTGCCAGGCGGCATTTGAGGAGCTGAAGATGAGGCTGACGACCGCTCCAGTTCTGACTTTACCTTCAGGTTCTGGAGGTTTCACCATTTACAGTGATGCTTCTGGGAAGGGGCTAGGATGTGTCCTACAGCAGCATAGGAAAGTAATTGCTTATGCATCTAGGCAATTGCGGACTCATAAGAGGAATTATCCTACCCATGACCTCGAGTTAGCTGCGGTGATCTTTGCACTCAAGTTATGAAAACATTACTTATACGGAGAGCGTGTGGAAATCTTTACTGACCACAAAAGCTTGAAGTATGTGTTCACGCAGAAAGAGCTGAACATGAGGCAAAGACGATGGTTGGAGTTGATGAAGGACTTCGACATCGATTTACAGTATCATCTCGGAAAGGCAAATGTGGTGGCGGATGCGCCGAGCAGGCATCCGATGGCATGGTATCTGATGATTGATCGGCATTTGCGGGAGGGTCTGGAGAAGCTCGGTATTGAGCTAGTTCGGCCAGGATCAGTGATACAGATGATGGCGCTTGACATTCAGTCAGATTTGATGGAGCAGATCCGGGAGGCACAGTCTACAGATGAGAGCCTTCGCAGACTTCGACCCCAGGCATTAGCTGGATTGCTGGATGACTTCACTATAGCAGAGGATGGATCCCTGAGGCATGGCAGCCGATTGTGCGTGCCGAAGGGAGAGCTAGTAGAGGCAGTTTTGCAAGAGGCGCACCGATCGAGATATTCTATTCACCCTGGTGCTAACAAGATGTACCGTGACTTGCGGGAACATCTTTGGTGGCACGGGATGAAGAGGGATGTATCGCATTTTATCTCGAGATGTCTAGTTTGCCAGCAGGTCAAGGCGGAGCGCCAGAGGCCAGCTGGTTTATTGCAGCCGTTATCCATTCCCGAGTGGAAGTGGGAACATATTACGATGGACTTCATTTCAGGGCTTCCTCGTTCCCAAGGAGGGAAGGATGCCATCTGGGTCATCGTAGACAGGCTGACGAAGTGTGCGCACTTCATACCCTTCAAGGTGGGGCTTTCCACCGAAAAGTTGGCAGAGCTATACATGCAGCAGATAGTTCGCCTACACGGAGTGCCGGTGAGCATCGTGTCAGACAGAGACAGTAGATTCACATCCCACTACTGGAGGAGCTTGCAGGAGGAGTTGGGCAGTAGGCTCAAGTTCAGTACGACGTACCACCCACAGACAGATGGGCAGTCCGAGAGGACGATACAGACGCTGGAGGATATGCTGAGGACTTGCGTGCTGGACTTCGGAGGATCATGAGAGAGCCATCTGCACTTGGTAGAGTTTTCATACAACAACAGCTACCAGGCCAGTATTGGTATGTCTCCTTTCGAGGCGCTATATGGACGACGATGCCGCACACCGCTCTTTTGGGATGATGTCGGAGACAGAGTTATGCTTGGTCCAGAGATGATCACGGATGCAGCAGAGAAAGTCGGAATGATCAGAGACAGGCTCAGAGTAGCTCAGGATAGGCAGAAACACTGGGCTGATGCTAGTCGCAGGCCGATGGAGTTCGCAGACGGTGATATGGTGCTAGTGAAGATATCACCTACTCGAGGGACGATCCGGTTCGGACGAGGAGGGAAGCTGAGCCCCAGATACATCGGGCCGTTCGAGGTACTTGACAGGATCAGAGAGGTAGCTTACAGGGTTGCACTTCCACCCAACCTAGCAGGAGTTCACGACGTCTTTCACGTATCTCAGCTGAGGAGATATGTTCCAGACCCCAGTCATGTGCTAGATCATTCAGAGTTGGAGGTCAGACCGAGCCTTACAGTTTCTGAGCAGCCAGTGGAGATATTAGACCGGAGAGAGAAGAGGCTGAGGAACAAGGTTATACCCCTAGTACGAGTAGCTTGGAGCCGTCACTCCCCAGGTGAATCTACTTGGGAGACGGAGTCGGACATGAGGGAGAGATACGCTTACTTGTTCGATCCAACCGCTGCGAGGGAACCACCCGTTCCCGCTTGATACCTTAGAGGTTAGTTTCGATCGCAGCCTTAGTCATTTTGTTGCATTACTTGCTATGTTAGAATATTGTCGGGTCTTCAATCCTTGTGAATTTCGAGGACGAAATTTTTCAAGGAGGGAAGACTTGTCAGCCCCTGTTTTTCAGTTTTAGTTAAATTAGTGCTAATTAATTTTTAATGTCATTTATAGCCTTAAAATAATTATTAGGATTTTTAGGAATTTTTCTAAAATTTTTAAATGATTTTTAAATGAATTTTATATATTAAAAATATCACTTTGCAATTTATTTAAATATTTTAATATCATTTTGTAATTATTAGAATTGTTAATATATTGGTTTGCAATTTCCCAATTGTTATGTGCAAATTTCTTTTGCACATAAACAGTACGGGATGGGTTATGCAAATATAATTTTGCACTTAGACACTGCTAGGACCTTTATGCAATTTCCTAAACTCTAGGGTTTGTTTTGCAAAACCTAAACCTAATCCCCACGACCACCGCATCTGCGTGTCGTCGTCTCCGGCGATCCGCGCCCAAACCCTAACCCTAATCCTAATTTCTGCCCCTAATTCGACTGACCTACGTTTCTATAAGACTACCCCGACCCCCCAAACCCTAACCCTATTCTACTTCGACCCCCACGACCACCGTTCTTCCCCTTTTCCCCAAACCCTAACCGCAGCTCCGACGAACCCCGTCCATCCCCCACGACGAGCGCCACCGTCCGCAACCACCATCCTCCGACGCACCTCGACGAGCCGACCCCAGCACCACCACTCCGCCACCGCCACGACGCCCCAAGCCGCCGCCTCCGCCTTCGAAACTTCTTCGAGAAGTCGGACACGTGAGTAACAGAACTCAATCGTGTCATGCGTGTCTCGCCTTCACGCACGAGACTCGCCAGGACACAACGAGCATGGTGCTGTGCTCGGACACGCGAGGCTGAGCTCGTGCGTGTCGTGCATAGCACAGGCACGAGGATCCCTGTGTCCCAAACTGTCCGGACACAGGCTCGTGTTTATATTTTTTTATATAATATCTAACCTAAAACTAAATAAAATAAACAAAACCCTATTCCTAACAGACGGGCCAACTGGCCCATTGGCCAGCACGCAGTAATTAACCCCCCCCCGCTCTGTTAGCCCGAGTTCGAGCTCCCCCGTTCTTCTTTCCGTTTCCTTTTTCTTTTCTTTTCTGTTTTCTTTTCTTTTTCTTTTTGTTTTGTATTTTATATATATATATATGTATATATATTAATATATATATATATATATATATATATATATATATATATATATATATATATATATATATATATATATATGTGTATATACTATATTTTAACAGTATTTAATATATATGTATATATTTTATAGTTAGTAAATTTTATATATATATGTTTATATATATATTTTCCCATGTATATATATATATATATATTATATATATACACTATATTATTAAGTGTATTCTTATATATATATATATATTTGTATATATATATATATATATATATATATATATATATATATATATATATATATATATATATATATATATACTTTATAAATTAAGTATTTTTCCTTATATATCTATATATATCCTTTTAGCATAGGTATGTATATATTCTTTTGTATAAATTTGCCTTATTAAAATAATAATATTTATTTTGACTATTACCAAATTGTATTTTCATTGTGTTTAATTTACTGCAACTATTTGGTGTCCAAGCCTAGCATGGGTATTTGGGCTCAAATGTGTTTTCACACATTCAAGACCTGTACAAGTCATATTGGACTTGATTCATGGCCTTGGGTCCTGTATTTGAACTTTGGTTCAAATTATATACATGGACAAAATACGCAGATAATTAATTATTGTGTGCATTGCTGTTTTTGATTTTCTAAAAATACTTAAAGTATTGCTAAAATTATGAAAAAATAGTTTTTAGATACTATGTTAAGTTAGCTAATTTAGTATAAATTTTGTAGTATTTAATTTACTGTTTTGCCCCTAGTTTGGCATATGAAACCAAAACTCATTTTCTGTATACTTAGGAAAACTGATTTTTATAAAATATTTGTACTGGTTAATAAATTGCAGAAAAATTATAATAAATTTCTATGATTAACAAGGATCACCTTGGTACTTTACTTTAAGAAAAACTAGGCTTTTTGTCTACTTCAAAAATTGTTAGAACACAATGATCTTTTGATTTATTTATTGATTAATTACGACTTGTAGCTTTTTGTGTTATTTGGAGTTTTAGTCGTGTTGAACCCCATCCCTCACTAGTGTACAGACCCTAGAAAGTTAGTTAACATAGTGTGTCACCCCATATTGGTCTCCTATGCCAAGTCATCATTTTGGCTAGGTGCCCAGTCACAAGTCGTGTTTCACCAATTAGTGTCCTAGTGTTTTAGCTTAGTGTAAAACTAAGTTGTTGTATTTACTTCTACAGTGACGAGCTACCAGACATCCATAGAACTGTTATCGCAGCTTGTTTTATTTTGCTTTGCTAGAGACAAGTACTTTCTACGAACTTTACATATTGTCACATAAAATGAACTGCAAACCCCACCATGTTGAATGCTGATCCTTGGGGTAGCAAGTTAGATCTCTACATGTTGTACTTTCAGTTACTACCATGCTTAGAACAGTCTTGATGTATCTCTCACATGATTAGAATATGGATTATGGGGAAACTGTTAGTAGTGTACGTGATTATGCCTCCTTCTCCCGTACGTATGTACCGAGCAAGGTCGACATTTTATATGTATACCTTGTCGTAGGCTTTATCTCAACGCAGATTTGTACGTATGTACATCTGTCGTCGTTTCACTTGTTCGGAAGTACATTTTATTATGTGCCCCCAGCACATTGTACATCTATTGACCGATCACTTACCTGCTACAGTTTTAAACATTTCATATACATCTGTCTCTATGACATATGTATCCTTGCCATGATAGACTGTGTGATGCCATGCTTTCCAGTTATTTCCTCTCATGTTTATTTCCATGTTTCATATGCTAGTTTGCTAGATTTAGTACTTGCTCCCGTCCTGACAGGATAACGTTGTAGGTGTCCTTACTGAGGAGGAGTTACTCTGTGACACATACTATGGAGATACTGCCGAGGACCCGGCTCTGCTTTACGAGGATGTTCCTGCAGGGAACCTCGCCTAGTTGTCTTTTGTTTACTTAGACTTTTGAGAGTAGACATGTATTAGACTATATCATTTTGTAACTGGACATGTATCCAGTTTTACATTTCAGTTTACTTGTACTTGGATATTTTACTATATACGACGACTTTTGTGTTTGGAGCATTTATGATTCTTTTTCACTTATAGAATTGTTAGCACATTTAGTCTTATCCTGTTGTCTTTAGAACAGCTTACTACGTTTTATCTCAACGTAGGCTGGGCATGACTCGGCCTGGCCCAACAATTTGGGTAGCGGGTCGTGACAAGGAGAGGTGGAGGTGGAAGTATGTCTGCAACTGGCGGAGGAATCCGCTGCGCAGGAGGAGGAAGAGCGCCCCCGACAGCTCCCGGCACTACGGGAAGAGCACCCGCAACCCAAGGGACTGTCATCGAGGTAGCTGGAGGAGTACCCCCGAGAGCTCCAACAGAAGTCCCATCTGCAGGGGAAGTGACCGGAGCCTGCCCGCCAGAGGTGGCAGACCTCTCCGTCTCCCCGTGCTCCTCGCCAGGAGAGTGAGTCATAACTATCCTGGAGACAGATTGAAAGGAATATATCAATATGGCACAAGAAAGATTATATCAAAGGAGGACAGCTAGAATGCATTAAATCAATATCAAAGATGGTAAGCAAGATAAGCAAGGAAAGATCCTACTGTGATTGAGTACTCTTAGCCTATAGCCTATCTTATATACGTACCACAGGCTCGTAATAGCACTCTAAGTCGAGCGCCACTACGACATCGCACTAATTGCGACTTCAGGACCTGCGTGGGCCACCACTAAAACGTGTCACGACCCGCACCCGCTAAAAGGGCACGTGACGCGACAACGCCCAGCCCTCACCGAAAAATCGACGTGGAACGCTGTAGATTTTTCTACTCTAAACAGTTTATATATATAACAAAAACCTGTCGAGAATATGGTCAACTCCGAACGGAGGACAAGCAATAAATATATATATGAGTACTCAATCACGACTCTAAGGTAACAAAGTAAAGACTGAAAGATAAAGACAACAAGGTGATAATAAAATAATAACCTGTCAAGTCCAACACAAGAATATATACAAGTCCAAGTCTCTAATACAGTCCATAGTAATAACAGTCTCAAAAGTAGCTGGAGACAAAATCCAGTATAAAAGACCTACTCTAACTAAGCAATAGGTAAGGTCTCGCCAGGCGGAGCTAAGCCCTGCTGGACCAAAGTCTCCAGGTCTAGGCCCACTACGTCATCCGGACCGTAGTAGGTACAGTAATCCCCCTCGTCAGCATCTGTAATATTTTTAACATATCCTGTCAGGATGGAACGAGTACAATCTACTAACAATAGTTCATAAAATATGACAAAAGCTACAAGACTGTAAATAGAGAGTATATACAAAAAAATCATGAAATGTACATGTGAGTATCATGGCAAGGTAAGCTGTAAAACTAGAGCTAGGACAAGGCAAGTAAACTGATCATGGCATGTACAAGAATCAAGAGTCATATATCTAGGTGTGTGAATACTAGCTACAACATATTGCCGGATTGGGTCTGCACAAGGTTATGATCTAGCCAATCATACGTGTGGTGTAGGATTGGCATTTACAAGGTTCACAATATATATAAGGCGGGTATGACCACACATCTACACTAGTACTCCCCGTCCCCGACTGGTAGAGTGGATCCAAGCAAGACACGTTACGACACGGGATTCTACGAGAAGGGAGCAAGTCTCCTCGAGAATCGGCGTCCATATACTGTACAAAAATTACAAGGGAGCTTCCACAAGATATACCAAGATAACGAGAAATAATATCTCATGTCGGGATCCATGAATACCAATCCGTGTGACCAATGTGTCGAGAACAAGCATATCCACACTAATTACATGAATCATAACAATCATTATAAATTGGAAAAGTGTCAGAGAATGTACTCGCCTGAAATATGATATGGTACGTCAACCGGAGCAAATGCAGCGTCTCGAGGACCTATAGAGAACAAGACGTATCAATACTATGCTTAGAAAATAAAGTCAAGACAATTTAAATCCTATTAAGTCATTCTAGGTCAAGACACGTCAAACTAGACTGTACGAGGTCAACCTAAGTCATATTAGGTCTAGCTAGGTCATACTGGTCAATGCAAGTCAAACGGAATTAATCTAGGTCAATTTGAGTCAACAGTTGACTTTTGGTCAACCGGTCAACTCTGGTCAACCGTGGTCAACTCTGGTCAACCCTAGGTCAACTCTAGGTCACTGGTGACTAACAGTTGACTTTTGGGTCAACTGCACAAGTCTAATGGAATTTGGAACTAAATTGGGCAAAGTGTTGACCCATAGTTGACTTTTGGTCTAAAAAGTCAACCGTGGTCAACCAGGGTCAAGACTAAGTCTAGACGGCTATTTCTACCCATTACCAACCTCTACAACCCATATCCAAGTCCATCTTGGACTTCGATACTCATATCTTGGCCATAGGCCAATTACCTATTTTACCCTTAAAAAGGGCAAAATTCTACCTTCGGCGATTATCTAGTTAGCCTACCTACGCTTGATATTTTGACCCGATCTCCCCAGGGTAGTATGATACTAGCCTATACATATATTACCTACCAAAATACCTAGGTAACGTGGACATCCGGTCCATGATACGGCCCGTTGCCAAAATCTTAAATATTTCAAGATACGCACTGATACGGCACGATACCGGCGCCCTACGACCCCGATTTCCACTCGGGAGCCTACCCGCAAAATCTAAATCACGTATTCTAACTCCATGCCAAGTTTCATCGCGTTCCGATACTCCGGGCTCAAATTCGCTCTCTAACTCGATTTCTCCTAAAAACTCCTTCTATCCCTCACTCTAATTCCTCTTCTAATTTCCTCTTCTAACTTCTTCCTCCCATTCTAATTCTTCTCCTCCTTACTACTTCCTATTCTCCTTTCCTATTCTCTTCTAATCTTCTTCTCATTCTCCTAACTTTTCTTCTAGTTCCTCCTTCTAATTCTCTTCAAATTCTTCTAATCTTCTTCTTTCCTCTTAACTTTCCTTCTTCTAATTCTCCTTTCTATTCTCTCTAATTCTTGTTGGCACATTTTATTTTGAGTAATTAACAGCATCTTCGTAGTTTAGTCTTCTGTTCTTCAGATTCAAATATTCCCAGAAGATGTACTACTTGGAGTTCTTCACTTCCAGAGCTTCCTCCTTCTTCCTTGAAGACTGTAGCAGTTACCGGCGTTTCCTGCTTTGAGTCCTCGTGTCTGTACTGGTCTAGGTATATCTGTAAACACTAAAGGATGGATGATAACTAAAAGCACAAATCGAAAAACATGTCATTCAGAGCGGCATACCGACGGTATGCTTCGGCATACCGGCGGTATACCGTTTTCGTGTCCAGAAAAGTTTCTGTGACAAAAAGCGGCATACCAACGGTATGCTTCGGCATACCGACGGTATACCGTTTTTGGACTTAGAAAGTTGCTGTCTCGAAATGTCGGCATACCGACGGCATGCTGCGGCATACCGGCGGCATGCCGTTTTTAGCAACACAAAAGTTGCTGTGATCAACTGTCGGCATACCGACGGTATGCTACGGCATACCGGCGGCATGCCGTTTCTAGCAGCTCGAAACTTTCTGTGACATTCTATCGGCATACCGGCGGTATGCTCCGGCATACCGGCGGTATACCGAATTTCGAATACTTAGTTTTCGATTTGGTCTGACACGCATTAATGGCCGCATTTAATGCTCTTGAACGGTCATAATTATGACCGTTACTATTTGGCCGGCATACCGGCGGTATGCCGTGGCATACCGACGGCATGCCGGTCTGCCTGCATTTCAGAACATTAAATGCCACCTACTCTTGGTTTTCTTATAAAAGGAAGCTCTCTCTCTCTCTTGAGCTTCCTCACCAACTCTTCCATAAATTTTCCAACAACCAAGAGCTCCACCATTAATACTCTCCAAAGCTTTTCATTGTCATCCTCTCCCAAAGTGCTAGAGTATTAAAGAGTTGTACATTTCGATCTTCACGTGTTAGAAGATCAACAAGTTCTCATTCTCTTTTGTTTGAAGTTGGCGAGCCTTCGTAAGAAAACTCGTGTGTAGAAGTTGGCGAGTCTTCGGATCCAAACTCGTGTTGAAGTTGGCGAGTTCTTCGGATCCAAACTCGTGTGTACTATTTGGATAATAGTGGATTAAAGCCGGAGAGAGTTCCGGGACTGGATTACCTCAAAAGAGGATACCAGGATACATCCTTGCGTTTGCGTTTGATCTTTCTACTCTTTACTTTAAATTGCCTTTATTGCATCAATTGTTGTAGTTTATATTTTATTTCCCTATTCACCCCCCCTCTAGGGTTCTACAATTGGTATCAGAGCCTCGTTCTCTTGATTTGGATTTACACCCTTGAGTGATCCATGGCCTCTAACCCTAGCATCAACACGTTTCACAATGAGGGACACTCCACAAATAGGCCTCCCCTATTTGATGGTACCAACTATAACTACTGGAAGATTAGGATGGGCATTTATCTCAAGTCCATAGATTTTGACTTATGGGATTGCGTGATAAATGGCCTTCCTACTCCTTCCAGAGCTATTGAGGATATTGCTTCTGACACCCTTCGGAAAACACTTGCCGAAAACATTAAGAAGCTTGCTTGTCGAGATGCCAAGGCAATGAATGCTCTTTACTGTGCCCTTGACAGTAGCGAATTCAACCGGATCTCTACTTGCAAGACTTCCAATGAGATTTGGAAGTTACTTGAAGTCACACACGAGGGAACTTCACAAGTGAAGGAATCCAAGATTAGTAGACTCACGCAAGAATATGAGTCTTTTAAAATGAAGCATGATGAATCTATTGCTAGCATGTTTACTCGTTTTGGTGACATTATTAACCCTCTCTCTTCTCTTGGAAAGGAATATCCCGCTCATGAAAAGATAAGGAAAATTCTTAGAGGATTGACGAAAGCTTGGAGTCCTAAAGCTACCGCAATCATTGAGGGGAACGATCTAACCGTCATGAACCTAGAGACCCTCATGGGTAAGCTAATGACTCACGAGCTCGACATGAAGGATCAAGAGGAATCCTCCATTCAAGAGAAGGAGAAGGAGAAGACCAAAGAAAAAGAGAAGACTCTCGCTCTCAAAGCTTCAAGGTCCTACTCCAAGGATAGCTCCGACGACAATGAGTCGGATGACGATGAAGAAATAGCTCTCACAGCTAAGCACTTCCGGAAGTTCTTAAAAGTTCAACAAGGCCAACCGCTCTAGACGGGACAATGAAGAAGACCGTCGTGCTATCAATGCAGAAGACCCGGACACATCAAGAGGGATTGTCCGATGATA